>VZTE01005937.1:136802-209688 GCA_013397775.1 Eulacestoma nigropectus
CCACCCTCTGCTGTGAAGCAGTTTCTCATGGGCAGGGAAGAACTGCCCTGGCAGGAGCCTGTAACACTCATGCAGGAGGCAAAGCCATTGTGTCAGGAAGGCTTTGGCAGGGCCACCTGGGAGACACACCACAGCTGCTCTCACCCCAGGAAAGAGGCAGCCAAAGGTGACTCTGACAGTGGGTGGTGCAGGTGAGGAAGAGCTGCACCAGAGGGACAGAGGTGGTGCTAGCAGAAACCATGGAAGGAATGAGGGAGGTTCACTCTCAGAGACAAATTATTTGGGGTGTGTCCCCAGGACTTGGCTGTGTGGTTGCTGGACTGGCAATCTGCGTCCAGCCGGCACAAGCTGTTGAGGTGGCAGGCTGGTATGTGGCCCTAAGCTCTGCAGTTTCTCAATCATGTGCAGGAGTGAGAAAAACACAGGTGCTGGAAAGGCTGCTGTGGGCTGCGAGTCAGATGAGCAACAGGATAGGTGGAGAAAGCCCAAGCCAGATCGAGAGAGTCAGCTAAAAGTTGACAGATGAAAAACTCCAAACAAATCCTGCACAGGCCCGAAAGTGGACTATTCCTGTTAGATGTGTCTGACCCAAAATGTAAGGCATGATAAACCCCAGGCTGCTGCTGTTACTGCAGCTGTAACCTTCTGCAAGAGCAGCAAGGGGCACGTGGACCTGAGTGCTGCAGCAGAAAGGTGCATCTGCAGCTCCAGGGGCTGCTTAGGTCCCCTTTTGGGATTCTTCTGCCAAGTGGAGCAGAGGAGCAAAAAGGTCAGTGTGCGGGGGCCAGGCCTCTGGGCTGAGCCTCTCCGTGAGCCCAGGAAAAGTTTCTGGAGGATAAACAGGGACAGGCCAGAGTAGTTCACAGACAGGCAGGGAAGCCTGAGGGGGAAAAAAGATGTGTCACCACACATCCTAACTGGGTCACAGCAAGAAAGGAAGGAGGCTCCAATAATCGATTTTTGCTGGATCTTCCCATTGGGAAAGGCTGTGTAACAACAAGGCTGTGGCTGGGGTTGCCATTAGCTGTCATCAGTTACCCAGCAGAACAGGTTCCTGTGTCACAACTGGATTACAGAAGGAGAGAGGAAGTGAAAAGCTGAAGAGCAGCTAATGAGGGCCCTGTGACACGGAGTTAACCCAGTTAACTGGGAATGACCAACAGTCCCCTTCTAGTTCAATGTCGAAGGGAGACCAGAGGGTGCAGGCAGAGCAGGGAAAGCTTTGCACCAACCAAACTCATCTTAACCACTGACTGACCTGCACTGAGGGCTGGGCGAAGACAGGCCTGTAGCACTGCCAATGATGAGTACTTAAGTTACCTCAGAAGGTGGCAGAAGGTAGCCACAGGCTACCCGCGCAGACCCGGCACAGCGAGCATAATCCCTACAGGTAACCCACTGTTGCACAAGCCAAGGGATCACCGGTCTCACACCCACGAACACCCAACAACGCAACCCAACAAAGCCTGCCCGGATGTCTGGCAATGACCAGGAATGACGTAAAGGTTGGGCTTTTTCTCACATCTTCTGAAAGTATGAAAAGGGATGGGATTAGCAGGGATGATTCAGATGCTGCATGAATCCTTCCTGTTCACAGGGAGCCAACGCTTGGGGTGCAGCTAAACTCAGTGGGCTATTTTATGATTATTTTAGGCCAACAAAATATCTACTTTATGCCCAAACTCAAAAACTTTCCTTGCCCTGCTCCAAGCTGTACAATGGATGTGTACATCCATTTCTGTGGCAGAAACTCCATGGGGAGGACTCATGCTGGTTCCGAAGCAGCTATCCTGCTGTAGCTACACTCACACCCCGAGCTGCCATGTGTGTGTTCAGCTGCAGAGACCCATCAACTTCTGCTGCTGCCTCCCTGCTGAAATCCAAAACATAACCAGCACAACCTTCCTGAGGGTATGAAAGAGCCAACATCCATGCTGCTCTCATGCAGTACATGTGGGATATGCCGCACTAGGAGCTGTGCTCTAGGACTTCCTCCAGTTGTGCCAGTTAAAACTATCCATTGGAACTAAGGAGCATTGATACACTTTATTAATGATACTGTGGTTTCTCTCTCCAAAAATAACTGCTGAGGCTTCAAAGACACTGCTCAGTCAAGCCGCACTGAGTTCCGCTCTAAGATCACAGAGTCCAAGCATTAATCCAGCACTGCCGAGCCCATCAATAACCCATCTCCCCAAGTGCCACATCTACATGTCCATTAAACCCCTCAGGCATGGGGCCTCCACCACTGCCCCGGGCAGCCTGTGCCAGGGCTGGACAGCCCTTAGAGTGAAGAAATTTTCCCCAGTATCCCATCTAAACCTCCCTTGGCACAGCTTGAGGCCATTTTCTTTTGTCCTGTCCCTGTCCCCTGGGAGCAGATTCCCCAACCTACCCCCGGCTGCCCCCTCCTGTCAGGGAGTTGTGCAGAGCCAGAAGGTCCCCTCCGGAGCCTCCTTTTCTCCACACTGAGACCCCCAGCTCCCTCAGCTGCTCTTCATCAGACTTGTGCTCCAGACTCTGCCCCACCTCCCTTCTCTGGATATGCTCCAGGCTCTCAATGTCTTTCCTTTCGTGAGGATTTGTCAATAAAGATATGAAACAGGACTGGTCCCAGTACTGAGCCCTAGGTAACATCCCTAGTCACAGGCTGCCAGCTGGAGGTAACTCCATTCACCACCACTCTCTCAAATCAGCAGACATTTTGACTTTGTCTAGAACTTTTATTTCAAGGAATACAATTGCTTTGAGTATATTCACAAGAATAAATATAAAATTCTTCTCTTCAGAGCAAGAAGATGAGTTTTTATAAAAATATATCTCTATCCCAAAGAACCACTTAGGTGGGGTTCCCTTTAGGAAATATTATTTAATAAAAAAATAAAACACTGAAAATAAAATGCTTGACCTATGCTTACTGAATCACCCAACAATTGAAATTTTTAAAGGGTTATAAATATGGTAAATATTATTAATAAAAATAACATTTAAATAGATGGGAAGCCACTGAGTCCATCCAGATGAACAGAACACTGCAGGAAGCCACAGTTTCTCCTATAGGGCACCAACTTCCTTGTATTCACTGGCATTTGTTTGTCTTCTCTTGTTACGGTACCTGGAGTAGAAGAAAGAAATGTGAGTTCTGGAAAGCCAGTGCTTTTAGGGAATGACGGGGAGTGGGGAGTAAGGAAGGAAGGGAAAAAAAGCTGTATGAGCTCCTCACATCTGTTTTAAATCTCTAGCAGCTGGGCTCTGTCTGTGCTCATTTCCACTTGAATGCAGTCTCCTTTCTCAACTCTTCACTGAAAATTCCACATCTCCATTAAAGTCTTCCTGCCGGTACTAGGTTTGTCTTTGAGAAATCCTGCCGGTTACCATCTAGCTACCTACCAGATCTGGGAAGCTGAGCTCTCCCTCTGGAGTTGTTGCACCTCCTCAGCTCTCTGACAGATGCATACCATTCGTTTTTAGGCTGGAGAATGATTCCTGCTGCTTTGGGTCTGTTCATGGAGAAGAGTACTGTCCCCCATGGTAAAGCTGATAAGGCAATGCTCATGATATCACACTCACCACAGTAACATAACAGATCAACAAATCAGCTAGTAGTAATCCAGCTGCTCTCCAGTCCCTGATGCCTGGGGGAATGGCATTACCAATTAAAGGACTAGAATTTCCCTATTCCTTGTCTGCTCTCTCCTTGATCTCAACCCACCCTCTAAGCCAGACATGAACCAACCTACAGAGCCCCTGTATCAGGGTGAACAGGCACCTGGGAGTGCTGCTGCCTGCCCTGCAGCCTGGGCCATGCCACGCTGTCAGCTCACTGCCTGTCCCGAACCCTTCAAGCACAGGTGAGCGGGTCTATGTATTGAACTGTCTGGTGAGTGGGTGTTCCATGCTCCCTGGGGCTGCTCAGAGGATGCCTGACACCTCCAGCTGGCTCGGCCTCCCAAGCCACCAGGAACACGAGTCTCACCTTCTGCAGATGTAGTAGCTGGCGAGAGAGATGGCGGCAAGGAAGAGCAGGACCACGATGACTGTCAGTGCCACGTACTCCTTGCTGAGGGGCTGCCGTACAAGCTCTGAGTGCACGCACCGCACTCCGGAGAAGCCCACGTCACACCTGAGGGTGAGAGAGGCACAATCAGAGACGTGGCAGCGGGGTTACACCTCAGCAGCCCAAGAGCATCCTATGCTGCTGGCCTGCTGTTTCCTCAGGGACAAGACACTTAACCTGATGTAACTCAAGCCCACGTGGTCCTAAAGACGGTTGCAAATTGTTCAGAAAAATGAGCAATACCCTTAAAAATGCCTAGAGGGTCTTTATTTGGTAGGCTGGATCAAAGGAGAGACCTCGGTGCTGTGCCTGAGTTCTGGATCTCATATTACTATAAATTCAGATGGACAGGGAAGCACATCAGAATGAATGTCCCAAGTCTAAATTGGGTTGGTCACTAATTTCTTGTGTCTGAGACTCTCACAAGAGATCACTGGAGGCAGCACACGTGCTTAACACTTCCTTAAATGCAGCTGAGTATTACAGACGCGGAGCTCCTCTTCAAGCTCTTGTGAGCATTTAATACTTGGCTGGATTGGTGTTTCAGCTAAGTGTCAATGGCAGCCAGATCAAAGTTCACCTCAAAGACCACCTCAGGGAGATCTGCAGGATGAGTGGGGCCTGTCCATACCTGCAGTAGTGCTCATCCAAGTCCACGATGTACACACACTGCCCATGGAAGCAGTAGTCCTTCATTTCAGGCTTGCATCTCGTTATCCCGACTTGGGCCACACGTGGGCTGTTCTCTGTCTGGACTGCAAGGATATTTCATTAGCACCTCAGGACATGGGCAATTATTGCTCAGAGAATAATGATTCCCAAGGGCACCTCAGTGAGGCTGCCAGCCCAAGGAAGATGGGAACCAAAGACCTGTTATTTACAAAGAGCTGTGCAGTACTTACTGAGTGCTGTTGTGCAGTTCTCCATTTCACCAGGCCCACATAATGGGATCACTGTTGTGCCCAGGACTGCTTGCAATAGGTAACCTGTAAGAGAATACAAACAATAGTCAAAACTAGATGCATTTTGAGTTAAGTATTTAAGCTGCTGGTAGGAAAGACCCAAGGTTGAAAGCTGAAAAAATATAGGTCTGAGTGATGTGCTGCCTACATGATATACTGCAGTCCAAAGAAACATCTCTGAAATACAAACTTAAAATGCAGAACAGAGGTTCAACAGAAACCTGGTGTCTGTGACCACCTCTTGCCCACACTCTGAGTGAACCTGGGCAGGAACAAGCTTGGAGAGACCACGGGGGAGAGGCAGGAGTTAGGCCATTTGATGATTATGTTAGGTTTCTGACTGGTCTGGCATGGCACCTGTGCAAGGGAAATAGCCAGGCTTCCACAATTAGGCATGACAATCCAGCATTCATCACAGGAGGAGTCCTTTTGCTGATCAAAATCAAGATATCCTTGACTCACAACAGCCCACAGGAAGAGAATTTCCTAGGAATCTGCAAGTCAGTGCAGCTGGTGACTCAGCACACCAGGTCAGTGCTGAGCCAGGCTCAGCACCCCACCATTGTCTTCAGAGACCACAAACCGCTCGAGGTAGTCTTAACACAAAAGCTGCTCTTTACCAGCAAAGAGCTTCCTCAGCCCTCTCCTTGCTGAAGACAGCTGAAGCGCTGGACAGTTCCTGCACTGACACCCACTCCTTTGGCAGCTCCTCGGTTAAAAGCCTGCCTGCAAAGCTGCTAACACGAGATACCAAACCCTCCTCATCTGCCCACGGGCTTGGAGAGGTTACTGACCACTTTATGGACCCTGGGCCACTGTTACTTAGCAGAACACCAGAAGAAACAGGCACAGCTTTCAGGTATTCCATTAGTTAAATGAACATTTCCAAACAGGATTTGAAAGCCAGCAAAGGTACCTGTAGCTTCATGGCTAGCCCATGAGGAACAGTGAATGTCTGCCCCGGCTGGCCATGAAATCCACCTGGCTAACACTCCTGCTGTGGTCACAAATTAACCTGCTCATGAACTGCTTAGTCATCAGCCCCATTCCACGGAAGTCTGTAATTTGTGTCTTTGGGCTGTTTGCCTCTATTAACTTGTCAGGTCATGCATGTCTAATGGAGGGAGTGTGCCTCCATAATTTCCTGATCACTCTAATTCAACTCCAGTTATTAGAAAGTTTCATTACATCTCAGGGTTAAATCTAGTAGTGGTAATTTATAGATTTCCGGCAGCTCATCTATTTCGGGGTGATTAGTAGGCTTCCTTTATCCTTCACTCCAGCTACACACAAAACCAGCAGGAATATCTAAGAGGGACAGGGCTTTTTCCTGTGTTTGCATTTTTAAAAACATCATTCCTCCTTCTTACCTCCCTCTATACTGCATTCCTTGCAAAGCTAATAAGCCAGATTTCCACCAAGCTCTAGAAGACAGAACAAAGCCCAGGTCCCCCAGAGCCAGAGCGACAGTAACAGATCCATGATGCCGGCACCTGTACCAGCTGGAGATTCCTGTGCCTGCTGGCATGACTCAGCAGGACCTGCCTTTCCCTCCAATGGGGCAGGACATGCAAGTTTACTTTCAGGGTGGGATTTTTTTTAAGCAGCACTGTGCTCACTGTAAATTTCCTCAGCAGGAGCAGTTTGACACTTCTGTAAGGCCAGTCTGAGTTGTTAAAACAGAAAGTTCAAGTGTTTGAAAGAAGAGGCCATCAGCTGTCAGACAGTGGCAGCCCAGGGACCTGGGGTCCCAAAAGATGCTGGAAAAAGATTTACCGAGTCAGTTCTTCTTCCCAGGAACTAGGGGGACATTTCAGGAGTGCTCCATGGACTAAGCTGCTCCCTTGGCAGGGAGGAGCTGTGGCACAGGACAGCTGTGTCCCACTAAGGATACATCATGTCACAGAAAGAAGTAAGGACAGAAATCAACAAAAGTCAAGGCTAAACACATCAGAGGTATCAGCGATACCCATTTGTTAAGCAGATGGATTAAGCCCAGCTGAGGATCTCGTGTAGCCTACACATTCCGGTCACAGTTTGCACACTTCCTTGACCTGAGCATAACGCGAGCAGCTGCTTTTTAAGCTGAAGTTCCCAGTTTGAGAGTTAGCAGAACCCGGTTTTCGCATTTGAGAAAACTCCAACCCAGGTCCATGAAAGAGACAGGTCAGCTCTCCTCTTGGCTCCAGAAGGAAGCATGGATTTCCAGTCAAAGGCCACAACTCAGACATCTATGAGGGACAAATTGAAACAACCTCCTCCTCCAACGCTGCCCAAGGGCTTTCCCAATCCCAGCCATGCACCGGTGCCTCCTCCACCTGATTGCAGGCACTCTGGGCTGGAAAGGCTGGAGTGCAGGTGTGGCTATTTGCTGACACCCAGCAGTATTTGCTGCTTTTGGGCAAAGTTCTTCCTGCTCTGCACTGCTCTATTTTGCCCTTTCCCCCATGCACATATTTTTCCTCTGACATCACTGGGAGGATAAGGGATTCGCACACAGCAATGGCAAAGGAGAGCCTTTCCCAGGATATTTATCAGATGATATATACCAAACACAGCACCTGGGAGAGGTTATATTTTTATTCCTTCACTGTTCATTAAGCAAACACAGAGTACAAGATAACAGTAATGAAGTGGTGGATTTTCATGTGTGTCTTGCAGGAATGTGAGTGTTACACGTTGTATTCCTACACCACTGCATGAACACATAATCCCATCTGGCTTTGTGGGTATTCCTGCAAGGTTAACATTGACAGCACTTACTGGAACAGGAATAATGCTGCTGCTTACTTGTCATTCCATGAGGAATGAAAGGAAAATGAGGGCCAGTGACTACGTGCCTTTGCTTCCTGCAGCCTCTGTCAGAGATGACCCGCAAGAGCTAATTATCAGTTCGCTCACTGAGAGCCACCTGTAGTTTCCAGTGGCAGGATGACTGCTAAGGATGAAGGATGCACATGAGAGATACATTAAACTGAGGACTACTCTGTGGAGGATTTACACT
Source organism: Eulacestoma nigropectus (assembly GCA_013397775.1). NCBI lineage: Eukaryota > Metazoa > Chordata > Aves > Passeriformes > Eulacestoma > Eulacestoma nigropectus. The sequence continues at coordinate 144,826 of VZTE01005937.1, forward strand.
ACAGGAACCGTCACGTTTCTGAGATCTCAACCATTATTTGAGCTGGCTTTTTCTGGCACCAAGATTTCCAGTCTTGTACTAATTCACCTAAATGATGCCACCTTCCCCTTGGCATCTCTGTGGTCTCTCTGCCACAGCAGTAGCACCTACACCCTTCGCATGGGTTGCACTTACAAAGCAGAGGTGCCCAGGTGACACGCACCTGAAGGATCTCAGCCCGTTTTAACTGCAAAGACAGCTCAAGGTGCATCCCTATCACCGGATTGTAGACATCCAGGGCATGTCTCAACTGCCTAAGGTCTTCTTCGGGTAAACTAAGTAGGGAACATGGAAGTTAGCCAGTCTGTCCCACTGGCTTTGTGAGCATCCCTACTACCATCGTTTAATTCCAGAACTGCAGACTCACAGTTGTGGATGTCCAGGATCAGGTCACAGCAGCTCTAAGGCAGCCGTGGAAACACCAGTCTGTCATGGGAAGACTGGTGCTCCAAAATTGCTACAGGCCCACACGATCATCTTCAGCATTGTGCCAGGACTTACCCTTAAGCAGAGATAATGCAGATAATTGTGCATTATGTGCATCCAGTCATCCCAGTACTGCTTCCACCCCTCTGGAGACCTACGCACCAGGAATCTTACTCACACACTGCCCCTGTGCCTCAGCCACACTGCCTTCCAACACTTGCGTGGGGGCTGAAGTCCCGATGCCACAGAAGCAGAAATCCATTATTACTTCCAGCCAGACACGATAGCCACTAACACTTTCCCCATTGTCAGACACAGCGATCTTTATATAGAGCCAATTTGCTGATAGCCAGGCGAATTTGACATAGGAAAACATAAGGTCAGCAACTCCTGGAACTGTCCGGTGAGCCTGGAGGTCCAACGTCTGCCTTCCCCACTGAGTGGGCATTACAGTGAGCACAAGGAGATTGGTGCCAAGGCTCCTGCAGCAACTCCCAGAGAAGGCAGGGCCTGGGCTTGTCCCCATCACCACAACATCCACATGTGGCTGGCACAGCACTGTGTCTCCTCAGGAGCAAGTGAGATCTTTCTCCCCCCAACTGCTGCGCAGTCTCCAAGCCCACGATAGCCAGGATATGAACCTGGCAAGGACTGTTGCTTCAGTAAGGCTTCAGCCATTCAGCAGAGAACCTCTTCCAGTCTGGCACAACACCAGTGACAAACAGTCTTCCCAGAAGCACCAAGTTCTGCTTACACTCCTGTCCGGGGAGGGGAAGGCAGTAAAGTGCTCACAGCACTTGTTATGATGCCACCTAGCTATGACTAATCCATCCCTTACTATTAGATGCTGTGCCTGCCCCGGAAACAAAGAAATTCATATACAGATCCATGAAGACATACCAGTTCCTTCCAGTGCCAGATGTGTGCAAAGCATGGCTGACTCACAGACTACAAGATGTTTAGCCTGCTGTCCTGGCAAGTGAGATGCTGTGCAGCAACTGATCCATTAGCTGTTATGGAAAGACCTGGCTAAGATAAAAGACACAAACTCATGCTGCAGTGGGCTTAGCAGGTGAGAAAAACATCTGTCCCAAAAGAGAAGTCTTGGGAACCGAGTTTCTCCATCGACTATGACCCAGAGTCCAACATCATGAGTGTGAGAATATGCTTTGTCATTAAAGCAAAGTGTGAGTGTGCCAGGTCTCAGAACTTTGCTGCCCACACAGGTGAAGTTGCCCAACAGGGTCAGCTCTCAGCAGTCACCACCTGTCACTGCCAGCGCCCCGTGGAGGTGTGTGACAAGGATCAGTTCTTGCATCAACAGCACACCCAGGCCCCAGGACTCTTGATGCTCTAAGGATACACGTGTTCACTTGGGACTTTCAGGTAGCTTATGTCATACAGTAGAGTAACATGCTCCCAGCAAGGAGGTGGAGAAGTGTCAAGCAGAAGGAGGCCACAACCTGTTTTGTTATCATAAGGAAGTCTCTGCTGCCGTGAGGATTCACTCACTGAGCTCGCCCAGAGCATGGCCTGGGCGAAGGCAGCAGGACCAGGCTACAAATAGGACAGGTCAAGGTGAAAGAGAACAGAGTGTGCTGGGAGCAGAGCTGGGGAGAAGGGAAAGAATGTTCACCTTCACTCAGTCACAGGACACACCTGGGCATCACACAAACAACAGAACATCCCGTAACAACACACCACAGAGTGTGGTGTGTGCTCCACTCCTCAGCTCATACAATCCACCCGGGTATACCTGTCACCGCCTGGGACTTCATCTCGGAGAGAAACACATCACCTTCATCTGAAGGCAACCTGAACTTTATACTTTGACACAGATTTCGCAGCAGCCAAAGAATGCCCCTGCCCCAGGACGCAGCACCCGATGCCCTCCCAGCCCCAGCCCGCGGGAACGGGGACCTCGCCGCTTACCGAGGAAGAGCAGCAGGCTGCGGGCCCGCAGGCAGCCGGCGTCCATCGCCCTCGGTCCCCGGGGAGCAGAGGATGCGGCAGGAAGGGAGGCAGCAGAGGCAGGCACGGCGGAGCGGTGTGGAGTCGGCCGACCGGCCGGCCGCACATTTATGTGCCCGCAGAGAGGCGGGGCCCGCCGCGGTGACACTCGGCCCGCCCGGCTTGGGGCAGCGGCCCGGCTCGGCCTCCGCGCTTCCTGCCCCGCCGCCCCCGGCGTGGGGGCCGGGCCAGGCCGCCCCCGGCTCTGCCCGCGGGCGATGGCCCGACGGTGGGCAGGGTCAGCGCCCCGGCTTGGCTGTCCCTGCCCTTCGCCGGGAGCGGGGGGCAGCTCTGGCCCCCCTGCTCGTCGGCTGGTGCCCAGGTACATTAGGTGTCCTTCGTTCCAGCAAGTATCACTGAAAATAGTACCTGGGGCCGTAAAATTACCCATGCCCTCTGAGCAGTCTGGCCTAGGCACTGATGCCCGGGACTTCCCGGGGCTGTGGATGCCTACGGCACAGCCTCAGGACCGCTGCCTCTGCTTGCCCTCAAAGCATCCATGCGATGTGCAATGGCACAAGGCCCTGCAGACCTGGAGCCAGCTGCTGCCCGCGTAGGCTCTGCGGGCACACAAAAGACCATTGGACCATTGCATTTCCATGAACGCCACCTGTGCCTACACCAAGGTTTGGAAAACATCCCAGGGTGGGCAACTGGAAACTTGCTGGGCTAATCTCCCATCTCCTGGCATTTCCGAAGTGACCCTCAGCACACGTGTGCAGCTGCCAGGGAGCCTCGGTGCTAGGGGCAGAAATGGTCTATTAAGTTACAGTACAGGCACCAGGAATGCCAGCACCTCTCCCAGCACCTGGGCTGGCTGCAATGGTCTTGAGCTCAGGAGGTGCGTATGCCACATTGCCCTCCAGCCCTTGGCCCCATCACGGCCCAGCAGCACAGGCAGTTCCTGGAAGCAACAGATCTTTCAGTTATAAGATCCTTGAAAGAGCAGCCAACCAGTTACAGCTACGTTTTAAAAAATTCCTTTCAAGCATCCTGTTGAAGCCCACGCACTCTGTCACTACATTAGGCAAGACCTCATTCGGCACTTACATCCCACCATCAGATGACTGAGGGATCCTACCCAGCAAATCCCTACTGCACACATTTGCCTGAAATATGAAGTGTGTTTCATCTCAACAAGCTGCTCAGCAATGGTGGTTACTTCTTTTCCTTTTATAGGAAAAATCATCTTCCCCTGCCTTATGGCTCTCCATAAAGGCACATCGATACCCAGTTTATTGTGGCACTGATAAGCCTGTCTCACAGTGAAAGGAACCCGAGTATTGACACTGAGCTGCACTGTAACAGCCGATGACTCAAGTGTCCCTAGTTTCTCCATTTTATAAACAGTTATTGATACAAGAGAGATAACTCTAGAAGATACTGCAGAATACCATATACCACAACTCCATGTTCAGAATGCAGTTCTAAATAATAAAGACATTCATTCAGGGGGCTGCAATATATCTGGTACTTACAAATCATACTCCTCCTTATTTTGGGAGCGTTTTCTTAGGTCAACAGTGGCATGGAGATGCTGAAGTGAAAAAAGGCAGCATGTTGCTACAGAATTGTGTGTCAGGACCACTATTAATTACCTAAATGGTATGAGAGTTAGCAAAGTAAATGTAGTAAATCTCAGTGTGAAAGTAGCATTTAGAAGGATGCCCTCCACACCAAGTGGGACATGATATAACTGGAATCTTTTTCTAAGCCCCCTTTTTTCCCCCTCTAGCATTAGTCATGTCATGCAGATTGTATCTTTTTTGCTGTCACATGACTGTTTTTGTTGCTTCTTTAATTTGTGCTGATCCTCCTTATTAAGGATTTTATTGTCTGTTCTTTCAGGGATCATAATGAGTAAAGGAAGGAATTGCAATGATTAGCAACGTGTTTCTGTGTGTGGGCTTACAGATGCCTTAAAAAGCAGCATCACTGAAGAACTTCCACTTTATAATTAATTTTACCCTTAAATTCCTGCATGATTTATCCTCTGAAAGGCAACATTTAATTATAGTCTTGTACCAGTACGCAGATACCAAGAAACGCTGACACAATCGGAGCAATTCATTGGAATTTCCTCTTTCAGATCTTAATATGTGGAAAACACGTATCATGGACACATCTTTGTTCCATCTTTCTGTAATGTGCTTTGTTTCACGGTACCTGATTTCGCATCCGGCATCCCTGCATGCGGCTTTCACCATCCCCTCCTCCACGTGGAGGATGCCTCTTGGGATAAGGCTGGCACACACCTTAAGAGCCAGTTTTCCAAGAGGCCTTGCTGCATCAATGGGGTCATTGTAAGGCAGGCTTATTGCATTCCCACAGGTCCCGGTAAGGAGCGACAAGTCTGTGCAATGCTGAGAGGCAGCACTGGTTGGGCAACAGAGCATCATGGGTGCATCTCCGCTGCTGGCCTCGATTTCAGCTGGGGTGAACCGGCACGCCCAGGGCAAGGTGCCCATGGATTTGTGCCCCTTGGCACCCGACCAGTGAGTAGCCCCCTGAATGCTTTGACATTTCAGGATTTTTTTCTTTACAAAGTGTAACGAGAATATGAGGAAATGCCTTAAGAACTTGTGCAAAAGACTTGCTTGCTTTTATTACCTTGCAATGCCTTAATAACCACCTTTAAAGAAAACCTCTCTTTATAAAGTACAGAGGCTCAGCTCAAGTCCTCGCTTTAGCCCTTTCCAATGTCTCAAGCATTCATCTCCCCTTTTGGGACAGAGCAGCAGATTCACAGCAGATTATTGCAAGGGTACATACTGAGCCTTGTCTGTCAGTGTATCCATCACTGATGACACACAGCACTTTCTATGAACAACATGCCCTTTTTGATTTAAAGAGGAAAAAACACAGTTTAAATGTATATTTTTCTGTGGTGTCTGTTTTCCTCACGGGGACTTGGTGTAGAAGAATACACGTGTTCACAGCAATGAACTGCCACTTTATCTGTGTGTTTTTACATAACTAAAACCATACATGGCAAGTGTCTGTACCACTTACTTTAGCTGCCTTCTGTAGGACTTGCACCTGGTTTTATGCATTGCTGCTGTGGGGATGGATCTGCATTGCTTTCATCTGTTGAAAACAAGACCAGTTTGCAAAATCAGTATCTTTTCTTGTTAGAAAGTACTTTTGAAATGGAAGGAAAATCTTTCCTAGTCTTGCACTGATGCACTCACCACTGTTAAGCACACATGCAAAACAAAAAGCAGCAATTTCATAAATTCTTGGGAAAATCATCCAGCATTTTTCAAACAGCATAAGTGCACATGTCAGTATGTGTGTAAGCAGACTTACATACAGCAAGCTTTTGTTGCACAGCATGAGAGATGCTCAAGAAATACTCTCAGAAGGTCAGATGTCAATTGGAATGCACCTCACTCTTGACAGCATTTTCATTTGAACTACACAAGATTAAGTTCCTGAAGGGATATAAAAGGCACATAGGTGTGGCGTTGGGGTCACAGTTCAGTGGTGGGCTTTGCAGTGCTGTGGAAATCGTTGGACTCAATGATCTTAGAGGGCCTTTCCAACCTAAATGATTCCATGATTTTATGAAAATCATAAATGGTGAATCATAAATGAGTCTTGGGACTCATGGGAACACAAATGCCCTAAGAAGGGAATGTATTTTTAACTGGAATACGTAGATGCGACTGTCTGGAGGAAATGGAGTAAAGTAAAACATTGAGCCAAGTTACTCCATTTAAAGGTCAGTTTCAAATTTGCCATGAATGTGAGGGATTAATTAGGTCAAGTGTTCTTAAACAACCAGTCTCTCCTATAAACGATGAGAGTTCAAATTCTGCACCCAGGGCTGAAAGTGGCCGATGCCTCTTCCTGTAAACACAGCATGAGGTTAGAGTTACTGGACAACACAGATGTTTTGCTATTAAAATAAAGAACAATTCCCCAAATTCACTGCTTTCTTTTCTTTTGGGTCAGCATTAAACAGCAATTTAAAAAAGAAAGAAAAAAAAAAAACCCAAGCAGCTAATTCTCATCCATCTCAGAAGATGGCATTGAAAAGGGAGACAGATCTCCCAGTTCATGCTGGACTCCTCTCTAAAGGGCAGTTTTAAAAACTTCATTCTCCTGGCTTGTATGACTTTTCCATTACTCTCCCCTGGGCAAATCCTGAATGGCTCAACACATCTCATGGGCAGCAAGAACTTCTTAATGCTCAGCTGGTGATTTCCCTTTCCTAATTACAGCCCAGTGCTCCATGATGAGTGATTTCTTAGCCTCCAAGGGGTTGAAGCCTTTCTCATTTGTGGAGTCTTTCCATGGCTTATGCCTTTACTTGGTGCTAAACAAACCTGTGCCCTTGCTGAGAGTGCTATCAAGCCAAGTCCCCCCCATATCACTGCCCCTAAATCTATTAATTGTTTCTTCTTGCTTTGGGTGAGCTGTTTAGAATAATTACATAGAATAGAATAATAGAAGGATAAAGCTTGAAGCAAAGGGGATTCCCCCACAGCATGTAGTAGGTTGCAAGCAAGCTGGGAGAACACCAGCCCCATACCCATCGGTCCTGTGTGCTGTTCTGTCCATCAGCATCTCTTTTGAGTTTATAAATTCATCTCTTCCACAGAATTTCTCATTCTCCAGGGACATGGATTAACCACTGAGAGACAGAACATATGCAAAGATGCCTTCTCTGACAGGTCACCATGTGCACACATAGGTGTATCATTTAGGCCCCTGATCAGTAGCCAATAGAACTGAAATTTCTACACGGCAGCATGTTCCTGGTGGATGACCCTACAGCCCACTCGCTCGATGGCTCTGCCCAGAGAGTGACATCCACCTCAGGACAATGAAATGACAGCAAACCCACTGCGATGGGGACTGGTGTGACTCACCAGCTGCTCTCAGGTTTTCTGCACAGCAGTCCCTCCTGGCTGTGGGGTCTCCACCACAACCTTCCATCCCTCTCCTGTACCTCCCATCGGGACAACTGGTGCTAGCATGGGGAAGACAAGAGGAAGACACTGTCAGTGAGAAGCATAGACCTGCTGAAGCACAGGGTCAGCCTCTAAGGCCTGCACTAAAGCCTGAGCAATATGTGCTGCATACACACCATCAGCAGAGCCCCTGACTCTTCACTGCTCTATCTGGGAATCTTGGCTGTCACAGGCCTTGGCTACATTGGCTTCAATCCCTTTGGCAAGTGTATTTTGGCCCTTGATAAATATTTTGCTCTTATATCTCAAGCATGTATGAGCAGAGGAAAGGCCGACTAGAGGGCTGTTTCCCTGCCTGTGCTCAGCCTGCTGAATCCAAAGCAGCACTGAGCTGTGACTCACCCTGTGCTCCAGGCTCTGCTCCACCACTGGGACTTCAGCCATCCGCAGACTCCGTGTTTTGGCTGCAACACAGCAGTGACTGTCACCTGCACGCCAGCCATGCACACGGGGAGCTGGGGCACCCTGGACAGGAGGAATGTGTCATTAGGGATGATGGAGTAAACAGCAATTCACCTGAAACCAGCTTAGCCAGCACATGTTCCAGAAACCAAATCTAGGAAAGAGCCACGGGTCCCCAGTGTATTTGTTTGGCCTGGTAACCAGCGCTAAGCATTGGAGCAGATGCGCTTAGTGGAATTCCCCCATCCACTAGCATTATGAGACACTCCCACTACTGTTCTGATAATTACTGTTAATCATTACCATTACTGAAGTGACCAAAAAAAAGGCTGTGAGGATCAGGCCTTTATTGTGCTGGCTGTTGTCATGCAGAGGTGATGAGACAGGCTGCCCTAGGGAGCCTATAAACACAGGTGCCCAATTCATCGCTGCAGTCGTATTTCAAACTAGGACACTGTGGTCCCCAATGAAGCTCTCCTACAACTCCAGCAAAAATAATCCATGGCACTCCCTCCAGCTCACATCAGGCTGGAGCCAGGCTGGATATCATGCTCTCTGTATGCAGGTAGATGCAGGTAGAAGGGAAAGAAGCTGATCAGGAATATTTTGGGGTTGCAACACCCAGCAACACATTTCCATTCGGTGTTTTCCCTGACTGTGCCCAACCTGCTATAAAACTCCACATTCTTTGATCTCTCGTGAATTCAGTACCACCAACTCTTGAGAGCCCATGAGTCACATGGTATGTGGAAAACTCTGGGGTTTGGTTTGGGAATGACCAAGACTATGTGAAATCATCTTCTAGTCACCTTCTCCTCCCATCAATGGTTTGAACATCACCTCAGGTATCCAAGTCTCCCTGGACACCGTTCCTAGGTCACACATGGAAGAAATGGATTAGCCAACTAAGCCACAGACTGGGTACTGATTGGAAGCCACAGGGAAGGACTGTAGGCCTCTGTGGGGCTGAGAAGGGCAGGGAGAGCTCCTGCATGAGTGGAAACCATCTGCCTGCAATGCTGGTTTTTCCTCCCATTTATGCAGGTCAGGCTGCTGGCAGCTACCAGGAAAGGAGACAGACCCCAGTTCTCTGGTCAGAGCTGGCTGTTCCCCAACCCATCTCAAGAGTGCAGCCTGGATTCCTCCCACATTAAAAAAAGCAAAATAAAAGGTGTTCAGTGCCTGCATATTTCTCTGCTCTCTCAGTAAGGAGCTGTGGGTATGCCCAAGGGCCAAGGGGAGGTGAAGGCCCAGGCCCCAGGGAACTTTGTCTCCATCTGTGGGTACAGAGGGTCGTTTGAGGTGCAAACAGGAGATGGGACAGGACAGGAATCTGCAACTGGATGTCCTGGGGGGGAGGTGGCAGCAGCCAGTCAGCTGACTGTGACACTTCCACGGATAACTCCTCTGTGTGATATCCACACATCCACCCCCTCGTCCTCGTTCCTGCAGCTTAACGTTATTTAAGAGAGGCAGGAGATTTCCTTTATGACACTGGGAGCGCATGCGTGTAAATCAAGTGGGACAGGACAAAGGCCAGGGCTGGGTTCCATTAGATCAGCGATGCTATTAAATTAACAATAGCACTAAGCTATGGCTGGCAGTTCTTGGATCAATCCTCCTGCAGCCAGGGTCTTTGTCCTTCATACAGGAAATTAAGGGCTAGGGAACAAGGATGAATTAGCCAAGGCTGCCAAACACAAGTTCGGTCTCTGAACCTCGTTAAACTTCTGAACAACAACAGTTCCTCTATAGGATTTTCAACAGATATCCCCGAGAACTCCTTTTTTGTGAGGCTGCACATCAGATGCTCAGGATGAGACACTTTTGGCCCCTGACTTGCAGCGTGCCTACAGCCGAGGTCACCCCCTCAAGCATCACACGCTCACGTTCCAGCTCCACACCCAGATTAAGCTACCCTGCCCAAAGTCAGCACACAAGCAGCCTGACATCAGCCAGAAGCCCATTAAGCCAGCACAGGAGACGGCCTGTCTCAGGTGAAACATGCCAGACCTGAGAGCCTGTGCAGAACACAGCTCTGCTTTTCTGTCTCCATCCTGCCTCCTCAACCCTTCCCCCCGGTTTGTTCCAGTAACATTCCCCTTTGTGAACCAGGAGAGGGATTTCCAGGAAGAGCTACAGTATACAAAGCTAATTACCCATCTTTCCAAACCAGCCACTTTAAAGGGCACACAGGTTAACTAAACTAAACTAGAGGTCTCTCTGCAAGCCTTTTCACAGTGTCTCACGCTGCACCTTATGCAACGCACTGCGCATCACTGTGCACGTTTAATTACAGCAGAGCAGCTCTGATTGCCATGTCACATCATCAGAGCTGCCGACTGCATTGCACGTGTCGGAACTGTCTTTTACGCAGATCTGAGTAACATTGGAGCCTTTGGGCAACGGCCTTTGATTGTTTACATGGTTCCCATAAACAGGATATCAGCAATTTGTAAATATCCTGTCAGAAGCCCCTCAGCTGCACTTGACCATTTTGATACATGCCCGTCTGCAGCAAGTCTGTCTCTCTCTCCTACGACTTCATTGGTAATGTTGCACAACCCGTACTGACCATGCATTGCCTCTCATAGTACATACCAAGACTTCCACTTCATGGCTTCTACAAATTGTTTGTAGAGTTGGTGCATTTGGAGAGCATTTGCCAGGGAACTACAAATCAAAGGAATGATACACTATTGTTGGCATTATTTCCCAGAGGCTTATGCTGTGTAGTTCTCACCCAGGTAGAGAAGGTAAGGGAGTTACGCCGACACAAATGCTTGTTACTACATCTTACCTAGAGGTAGGGGTTTTTTTCTCTTTCATATAAACAATCCATTCCAGCTGAGAGAAGACAGTGACATACAGAGAAAAATCTAAATTTTCTTGTGAGTTTCTTCAGTGTTGCAAAATAGGGTGTTTTGATGGTCAATAATTAGATACCTGTCCATAATCTGCAAGTTTTCCACAGTAAATCTAAAGATACCTTTCAAAAAGAAGTCATAATGCCAAACTCTTATGTTTTGGCAGTGCATCTCAGGACAAAACTTCCCAGCAGAGCTAGAGAGAAGCTCAAAGTTCCCTCTCAGCTAAACACTGTATTAAAAGCAAGGCACACCTATCCTGGTTGGATCGTATTTGACTAACTAGGTAGCCAGCTCTGGGGGATGGAGGAGTTGCCTTTGTGCAGAGGGAAGCTCCAGCTTGGAAGCAAGCAGAAGAGCAACACTAAGAACTCTTGGTGTAGAAGCAGAAGCACTGAGTTGTGTCACTGCTCATTCACATGTGAATAACCCACTACTGGGAGCGTGCTGATTGCCAGGTAGTCTGACAGGACATCCTTAGCCCCAAACACAAGTGCCTTGAACAACTGTAACTCCAGGTTACAATCACGGGAGCATCAGGTCAGATGCCAGCAAAGCATTCAGCTACTTCCCCCAGACTTTGGTTAAAAGGACAAGACTCATATGCTATGTCACAAGCAAGAAAAACCTAGAACAAGTCTCATTTCAGTCTGATTCCTAGCATAACCTCAGTGGTGTTCCCCAAACCTTCCTAGACAGGACACCATTTTCTTCTCCTCTGCTCCTGTGAGGGGCACAGACTGCTCTGGTGTCATCCCTACTGTTACCTGGAGTGGGAAATGTCAGGCCTGTGTTACACCCCTCTAACCCATCATCAGCACCACCTGAACAGCGACAGCCGCACCTGAAACAGGTGTTCACTGTAAAGGAAATCATCAGGAACTTGTTTAATTTAAAACAAGGGGGAAAAGGCAGCAGTGTGAAGTCCTGACCCTACTTGTTCTAAGGTAGATCATTGCATACTGCACTATGAACTCAGCTGGGCTCCAGATTGCTTTGCAGATAGAGTAAGAGGAAGCTGTAACTTACACCCACTACAACTGTACCTACAGCCAAGGAATGAGATAACTAAATGCCCTTGGGGAGATATGAGAGGCATTTGAAGCATAAAAATTGCTTACCTTTCCCTTACCAGGTCGGCAGATAAACACAAATGTCTCTGTTCAATAGTGCCTGAAAGTCTGATGCAAGCCCTCAAAAGCAAAGAAAATTAAGGCTTAGAGTAAACCATGGTGCAAGGATGTGCATCCCCAGTGACAGAACATTCCCCATCATCTCCAAAATAAGCAGCTCCAGAGAACTGCACGAGCTGGCAGAGATCATGGGCCCAGTGAGCGTGGGAGAGCAGAGGCTGGTGCTTCTGTGCTGGACACAGAGCCTGCGTGTTTCACACAGGCATTCCCAGCTTCCCAGGTGCTGCGCCGTGTTCAGACTTTCAGTCACGTGGCTGCTGGGGCACACACAGCTTACCGCATGCTAAGGGAGGGTGAGAGCAATTTGCTTTACTGCTCCTGCCAAAAGCCTCTATTACTATATGTTATGAAAGCTCTGGAGAGGCAAAACATTCTTAAAACCACTGTATTAAAATTAGTAACACTCGAAACTCCCCCCAGTTGTTTATGGATGGCAGGGCTGAAGGAGGCAAGAAGCAAAAGCAAAAGCAGAGGCAGAGAAGGCTCCACTTTCTCTGCAGTGTGGCAGGCCAGAGGAATCTCCAGATAATTTCAGCTGGATAATTTCAGCTGGCCGCTGAAACATCACCTGCTTCCCCCAGAGCTCACGCTGGGAGCACGACTGGTTTTCCATCTACAGATGCAAAGTGTTACTTATGGACTAAGCATTGGTTTACCATACCCCAGCACCTCTGAACTACCTTCAAAGTCTGTAACACTTTCATCCCTGTGGCATCCTTGTAGCTATTTGGATATCTGTCTGATGGCAGCAAGGAGGTAAGCACAGGGTCTGCAACTTACCAAACGTGTGCAGAGGCAGGGACTCATACCTTTGTCCCTGTGCTCCACTCCTGCCCTTCTCATGGATCACTTTGTCTGTGGATGCTGAGCCAGAGCAGCACTGCTGCCTCCTGATGCTACAGCCCTGATCCATACTGCGGTAGAAGGGAAATTTAAAGGTGACCACGGAGAGAGATTTAAGAGTGGAAAACAGTCAGGTCGTTATATTCCCATCCCATGACCACTCTGTCCTTTGGGCCTGGTTCCCTTGGGACATGTCAGACCCTGTGCATGGTGGTCTCAGCCCAACAATCCGTGCTATTCCCTTTGCTGCTTGCTCACCCTTAGCACAGGCTAAATAAACTTTTAGCTCCTGCCTGGCACCTAAGTAGCTTGTTGCTTTACAAAAGAGACAGGAGCCATGTTCAAGCTTAAGCCTCTGAACTAACAGGCCACCTGAAGCAGATCAAGCTGCTTTTGTACCATCTCACTCCATGTGATTTGTGGAAACATTTTACTTGGACTTCTTTGGCAGTGACTTGCATTAAATCATATGGAACTGTAATGTTGTCTTATTTATATTAATTGTAATTTCTATCAATTATCATTTTTGCATTCTGCACAAGACCATACACCCTGGGGGAATTTGCATGTGGAAGGGACTGGACTAAAGCTCTGCTGCAGAATAAGAAGATTGTGCAGGCCCTGATCTGTACCTTTCGCATACAGACCTGCCCCTGTGCCAGGGCAGAGCCCCCCACTCCAAACCCTCCACGGGCCTCAGGAGGGACACGGCAGGGGGCACAGGGGGTCCAACTCTCTCCACTTTGCTGGGGTTTGGGTTTCCCTGAGTTCTTCAAAGGATAATGCAATGTTTTCTGCAGAGCTTTCTGCACATGTACTGATCTGCATGAACCCAAGCTCTGGGTCAACAAAGATTATTTTTATGAGAAATAAAGACAAACTTGCTGTTCAACATTACCAAACCACCTGATATCTAGGGCAGAGCCTCGGCTCTTCATCAGCACAAGGTATGGTATGCACATTAAAGTCAGAGATTTTCTATCAGACACACACAGGGCACCTCTGTCAATATTTGACCATGTTTTTCCATGTCACCTGGACATTGATCACAGAAAATATCATTTGGCATAGTAGGAATTTAGTACACAGCTTAAGTGCTGAAGGAAGTGATTATGTGCAAATAATGAAGCAACGCACAGTCTTAAATGTATTCCAATGTTTGGAAGACAAAGGGAATTGTTCTCCCATCTGTGTCATGTTTTCTTTCAATGCACATACACAGAACTATTTGTATTGAGGGAGAGAACTGTCACTTCAATTCACTGAAATTATGGACAATGCACAGTCCCCAGGAACCCTGTGGCAGCCCAGGATTTCAACAGGCTTCACCCAAATTGTGCCTATACACACACACACTGGGCCAAGTGCCCCTGAGTTTGCTCCTCCACCCAGGGTTTTTAACCTTTGAGTAGCATTCAAAGCACACTTACATCTCTGAGTTGCTGTTAACAAGTGTCACATTGGCTTGTATCTCTCACCTTGCTCTTCTTATGTATCATGGTGCTTCTCATTCAAGAAACCACCACAAACAAATAGGAATTTTTAAGAATCCCACAGCACTCAAAAGCCATAAATGCCTAAATATCCACGGACTGAAGGCAGTGCAAGTAGCCTGAGTCTGCATCCACTGAAGACAACAAATGTTTTACTACAGCCTGCAGCAGGGCTTGGAGTTACGCCAGAGCTGATAGGGAAAATCACAAAGCCGTACTTTATGATTAATTGTCTTGAAAAGCCTTTAGTGGAGGCATTCCACCAGTACATTTCACAAATCCTTAATGGTTTAAAAAGCAATCAAACCAACCCTTACTTGGCATCATCTTAAACACCCCTTTCAGGCTGCAGTTTGAGTGTGGCACCCTAATTACATGAGGGCACCTGCTCCTGGTGGGAAGGGGAGACAGCTGTTCTGGGTAGGCCAGGAAGGATGAGGCTGAAAGGAACCCCTCTGGGCCAGAAGGAAAAGGTCAAGGAGGAATATGAGGGGACACTCAACTGGGTCAGACCATCCCCAAATCCCTCATTGTCGTGCTGAGGTCACGGACATTTCTGTGCAGGCCTTGGAGTGTGTGTGTGTTGGTGTAAGGTCGTGCCCTTCGCCTGCGTCACTCCCCATTCTTCTTGGGAACAATCAGGAAGAAACTCCTAGTGTTTCTTGGCTCCTGCACCCACTTTTCACGCACAGGGGAGCACCTAGCCCATAGAGAACATTTTTTTCCTGCTGTAATCTTGATGGAAAACATCGTTAGTGATGGAGAAAGGAATTCAGGAGACGGCTGAGAAGTGCCTGAGGGAGAACTTGCATATCTATTTGCACAAGAGACATGGTGAACATGCCACCAAAGAAGTCAAGAGAAGCATTAACAAGGCAAGGGGAAAGGGCAAGAGAATTTCCTCTCTTTCAGCTCCTTGGGAGTCCTGCCTGTGTTTCAGTGCATTGGTTCGCTCCAGCAAACCGGGACAGCCTGAAAGGGCACTTCTTCGACAGCAGCAGCGGGCACTGCAGGAGTCATCCATCCTGAGACACAAGGCAGATTAAGCTACTGAAGTACCGTGTCAGAACTACAAAGACTTGTACCCAAAAACTCAGCACCTGAGGTGCTGAGTTTCCAAAAATCCCAAACACAGACAAGGCCCCTTGGGGGTCCTCTTTGAGTTTCCCTTCCTGAAGAGCATTCCTCCAAGAAATGCCCATGAACATGCAATGCCATAGCCTTGAAAAGAAGGGGAAAAGCACGAAACTCTCAGCCAAATCTTGCATGTTCTGGCACGGCCTGTAACTCACGGTCCCCCTCCCACCCCGTGTCACTGACTCATCCTGCCCTGCTTCCCCCGCCCAGAGGTGGCTGCTGGGCTGCCCAGATCAGGGATGCACTCAAGGGAAG
Source organism: Eulacestoma nigropectus (assembly GCA_013397775.1). Taxonomy (NCBI): domain Eukaryota; kingdom Metazoa; phylum Chordata; class Aves; order Passeriformes; genus Eulacestoma; species Eulacestoma nigropectus. The sequence goes on from VZTE01005937.1 coordinate 160,470, forward strand.
CATGCAGGTCTCCTCGTGGTGAAACTGCCACCGTTCCCTGTGAGGCCCAGCTGTTGCCCCACAGCCTTTGACTTCGGCATTGGAATCTATTAAGGCAGCTTCCTGGAACAGTGCTCGTGGCCAAATCCGCTGCCGCACTCTGTCGAACGGCCAGCAGAAGTCAATAAAATGCCGTTCATCGTGGGATTTGCCAGAACAATGGGACACAAACAGACTTAGCCTTACGTACAGAAATGATGTCAAACAAATTAGCTTTGCCCGAGTTACTCAGACATTCTTGCAAAGCTGGGCCCTGTCCTCTTGTGTCTCAAGCCTGGTTGTGCTATTTGCCAGAGGGAGCTGTGGAGAGGCCTCTCTGCACAACAGCCTTGGACAAGGAGGAGAAAGGAAGGGTTGTTGTATTCCCTGTGCCACCCAAACAAAAAACCCCTGAACAACAACTCAAAAAAAAAAAGAAAAAGGCAAAGAGCATAGCAGATTTGGAGTGACGGGGCCCATGCTCTCACACTTCTGTAACTGGATCGTAATGTTCCCCTTGGCTTGGGAAGCTGAAGGTGATAGCAGATGAACTGGCACACAGCAATAGTGCTCCAAAAACTGGCCTTCCAGGAGCAATTCAGGCCTGAGGCAGCAGGTGTGGACACTCAGTTCTGGGCTCACAGACATGCCCCACCTAGGAAGCTGCCCCACGCTGGGCACCTCAGGCTGGCTCTCCATCAGCCTGGCTCCCATCAGCCAAGGACAATGCTGCCATGCTGCATTTTGGTCAGTCCTGGCCAGGAAACACATCTGGCATTTGAATATCAGGTATTCAAAATGCAGCAAACTGTATTTTTGCTTATTAAACCAAAATCCTGTTAACAAGAAATGCCACTAGGGAATCTATACAAGGAAACTTCCTTGCCAATATTCACCAGATATATTCAACAAGAAGTTTTGATTAAAAATTAGCATTTGACTCAGTCTTAGACATGGAATCAAAACCTCACCTTTGGATACGTCTGACCTTTCTATGAATTAAAAAACTGAGCCCAGAGCTAAGGCAGGTGACCATTCAGAGGTGGCCCTAATTCCACAACAGGGCAAAACCCTCAAACCATCAAATGGAAAACTCCCCCAGAATGGCTATGCAGGACACGCCTTGACTACCAAATTCAGCTCATCCCAAACTGCTCCAGAGAATAAGCGTTTAAAGCAGTATTAACCCTAATCTGTCTGTGAAACTGTCTTGTAGACTATTTTTATGTTTATACTTATGAAAAATGAAATAAGAATTTTAATTTGACTCAAGCAATCTCTCATTTAGAGGTTTGCTTGCCCACCGGCCATGGGCTTCATACCAAGTCAAACCCTGCTCTCAACCAAAACCAGCCTGTGCCCCATCTCCCAACCCCAGCAGCCACACAGAGTGAGCTCTTTCCACCAGTGCAGCCAGGAGCCAAAAGGGCCTGGAGTACCAGTGCTCTCAAACCAACCCAGTGAACAGTTTCCTCTCGTGCACACCTCCTTCAGCTCACCAAGATCTGCTGCTCACAGAACCTCCTCTCGTTCCCACTCAGTTCAACGAGAGTAGGAGCAGCCCCAAGTCTAGTCATAGTACAAGATTTTATTGCTGTCATGATAATTAATGACTGCTTACACTGAACTTTTAATGAGTACCTGCACTTTTTTTTGTTTGTTAACTGGGTCGTAAAGAAGGAGTCTCAAGTGGTTTCCTGGATTTGCAATACAATAGGGACCTCTACAGGTGTTTCCTTGCTCCGAGCAAGGCTCAGGACAGGTAAGGAGTAGCCACACGGGAGCTCTGTGACACACAGACCACAGAGCAGCCAGCACTGGGTTCTGTGCCAGCATTCACTGAAATGAGCAGGGCTATGAAGACCCTGCCTATGACGAGGCTGGAGCTGACTGAATCCAGCCTTCAGATTATTTATCTGCATTGTGCAAATTGTCTGGTTTCAAACACTTACACTTTGCCATGATACTTTTCTGAATAGCTCTAAAAGTTAAAACCCAAACAGAAAATCTGCACTTATATCACACAGGAGAGAGAACTGAAATGAATATTCAAAAAGAAACTCTTGCTGTTTGTCGTCAAACTTGCATTTTTAAAAGTCTGATCCGTCTTTCCCCCCTCTCAACACTTACTGTGTTACTGATCTACCCAAGCACCATTTCTTAAAAGAACTCACAGAAGAATGATCTACTTTTTTAAAAGGTTTGAAGTTTGATGCCTCTCCTCCATGTGACTTTAATCCCTCCTTGTTTTAGTTCTCCACAGCACATTATTCTCAAAGCATTGCTTCCTAGGAATGGTCTAAAGGCAATCCATTAAGAACTGTAAGCTTCAGGGGTGACAGGAGATACTCTGAACTTAATTATTAAATCAATTATTTTGCCTTCTTTTGCCTTCTTTTGCCAATTATTAGCCTTCTCCTTGTGGGATGCTTTGCCACCTACAGTGTATTTCATGGACCAGAAACGAAACAAAACATATAAAGGGTGTAAAGAATTACAAAGCTCTAAAATGCTGCTGAGAGGAATATGATTTTTTGGGTTTGATTTTTCGTTTTGGCTTTTTTTTTGGGGTGGGGGGTTGTGCTGAGTTTTTTGGGAGGTTTTGGGGTGGGGTTTGCATGAAGTTGAGAGTCACTAGCAAGTAACCAGTTTCACAGCTAGTTCTTAGTACACAAGGCAGTACTTAGGTAGCCATGTGCTGGCTGCAGCAGCACAAATCAGATTTGTACTTTTACTGTAAGTGGGATGGAGAAGAAACCCTGATGTGCCATTATCCAAATATACTCTGGGTTACTAGGCATAAGAGAAAATCTCCAAGGAAAAACTGTCTCCTACCTGCCTGCCAGCCACCAGTGTGCCTGGGCAGGCAGGCAGGACAGGGACACTGTGCACTGGGTGCATCAATCCAGCTCCTTACACTTCCCTCCAAAACCAAAGGCGGCATTCTTTAAAGCCATCTTTTTCCCAGGCTTGCATCTCACTGTTTGAAATAGACCTTGCTGGGATCAGGGAAACTGCAGGCCACCCACACACCTGTGCAGAAACTGGGAGTTGAATTCAGGGAAGCTGTTCCAGTGGCAGCCCAGCACACCTGCACAGTGGCTGCAGATGCCAGTGAAGCAGGTTCAGGGCTGGGTGGCTTAAGGGCAACTCAGCTTGAGAGATATGCTGCAGGAAAAGCCAGTGTGGTTCCACCAGCCAGGATCACGCACAGGGCAAGTGCTCTATCCTTCAGAAAGGCAGATCCTGGTCTTTGATGTCTCTGCCTTGGCCCTGCTGAGCTCCTGCCACTCACAGCTGAGGCAGGCCTGCCTAGGAGTCACACAAACACAGGGGTTCCTCTTGAAATGACAGGTTTTGGCACGTGCAGCTGAAATAGGAAGGAGAAGCTTAATTATGCCACTACAGAAAGAGTCTGAGCCTGATAAATGAGCCAGGAAAGATGATCCTGATCCTCTGACAGGCCAGTTCTGCAGGAAATTCAGCACTGTAAGCAGCAACACACCATTCCAGGCTGGCAGCATCTGTCACTTATCAAGGCAGGGCTTGGCAGGGCTGACTCCATGAAGTGATCGCGGCCATGCAGACTCCCTCAGCCAAACTGCACCATGAGCCAGTCACACAGCGATGCCTTGCACACAGCTGCGGCCTGCTCCGAGGCTGTGCTTCTGCAGGATGGGCACACAGCACCCAGGTGGCGGGGAACCCAATGCTGGAAACCTCGACACCACTTGGAAAATGAAAACTACAATAAAGCAAACATCTTCTTTTCCTGCCTTCCTTCCTTCCTTCCTGCCTGCCTTCCTTCCTGCCTGCCTTCCTTCCTGCCTGCCTTCCCTTCGTCCCATCCTCATCTTTCCATTTTATTCTCATTCTGCCCTGACACAAAGTCTCATTTTGCATGGCACAGGCTCATCTGGTGTTTCACTCTCCAGCTTTTCTTCCACTAGCAGAAAAACATCAGCAAACTCTCACTTTCAAAGCCACCTTGGGCCAGAAAGCCAACTAGAAAAACATATTTCACTATGCAGTCTCCTGCTAAATTGTGGCCCTTAAGTAAACATTCCTTTTCACTTATGTTTAACCAAACATTGAAAAAATGAAGTCGGTGTATGTTGCTGTAGGTACAAAATGGCTCACTGCAATGAGCAATACCCCTGAAGAGGCACTTGCATATCCTGCAGGGCACCTGCTTGGCCACTGGTACACAAAGGGTGTAACAAACATCAGTAAGAATGTATCTCTCTCCAACAGTTTTCCTTGGGCAAGGTGAACTCCAGTTGTTCTAACTCCTGCCCTTAGAACTTCTGTGACAAGTGCACGTATCCCCTGAGCCAGTTGTGTAGGGTGTGTGCCTGCTCCAAGACACAGCCTCTGCAACAGAGAAGGGCTGGTCCTTGGGAACTGAATCCAACACCGGCAGTGTGCGCGCAGGAAGAGACAACTCACTGGTGAGAGGGAGATTCACTCACGTGACAAAAACTCTAAGGCTTTTCATCCTTTGGATATTCAGCTTTAAAATTTTGTCTGAGACCAATGAGAAAGATCTCTCATCTTGTTTTTCCTGATAACATGAACGTTTTCAATTTCCATGTGAGAGGGGTGAAGGGTGTTTTTTGTTTGTGAGGATGTGCAGACTGTAATTCACATCTAATTGCCTTCTCACCACCTATGTGTGACACAGAAAATGCTGGGGCCACTACTGAAAGCTGACTTGACGAAGAGCACAAGGTATCTGGCAGTGGAACCTAAGAAAAGGTCAGAAGAATGGAAGGGAGCAAAGAGTGCAAAGATTTGAAGATTTGACTGGAGATGAAGAAGACAAAAGGCTGAGAGTTGGAAAATGCTGGTGTCAATGTGCAGAGGAGAGGACTGGTGTCCATCCAGCTCCTCACCAGCAATCCTTTTCGTGTATGCACATGCTGCTTGCTCCCTCAGTTACACGGGATTCCGAGCAGTGTGTGACGTGAGTTTTATTTATTGGTATCACAGAGCCAAGATGGCTCAGCTACTGACCAGGACTCCAACATGAGAAGCCCCCTGAACTTCGGACCATTCAAGTGCCACACACACCTTTACCCTTTCAAACCCCACCTTTCACACACATTTCAGCTTGTCACTGTAGTCTCACAAATACACAGTTTTTTCAACAAACAGCATGCGTCCTTGTTGTGAAAATTAACTCACATAACAAAGAAACTGAGATTTCAGCAGGGCACCTGAATTTAGGAGCCAATATTACCCCACAAGACCTCAAAGTACCAACAGCCTTTCTCTGGTAGATGGCTGAGCACAGCAGATGAGTCTACAATGTGCAACAGCTGAAATGAAAATCTCTGAGAGCCATCTCCAGTCACATCAGCACTGGCAAACACTCCAGCTGTCAGTGAGAAGTCCCAGTTAGTGCCACCATCTTCAGAACCAATTCTCTTCCCTTTTCCTTGAACCAAATCTTTGTACCTTCTGAATTCTTTGTAGATAAGATGAAGAGAACCAAGCATCCGATATGGAATCTGTTAGTCCAGGGTGGAACCGAATCCCTAAGAAAATTTCTTTCTTATTTGAGTGGTCACATTGTGCCCATAATGTGAGAATGGAATAGGGAAAGTCTGTTTCCTGGGAAAAGCTGTACTGAAGTTTCAGAACAAAATTCCAGCTTCTCTAGCAATTCAAGTCTTGTGCAGAAGTCAGGGTGCAGCAAGGCAATGTTCTGCCTGGAATTCAATGAAACTGAGGAGCTGCTATACGATGTTTGGGAAGAGGAGAGTTCTTTGTCATGAGCACACTCCATAATCCATTTGGAGAAAGGTGTCTGGTTGCTTTGCTTATGAAACAATAAGAACATGCCATGCCCAGAGGTGTCATGGTCTAATTTTCCAGGAATTGCCTATTCTCGATATTCCTAAGTTTAAGGAAAGTTTTGAGAACCAGCCATTTTCCTCAGTCCAAAGCATTTTTTTGTCCTTTATGGCACCAGAAGCCCATACTTGGCCCAGCGCACTGAAAGTAACGGCTGGGTTGGGAGAGGGCTGTTTATCCACACACACAGCCAGCAGACACCAAAATCAGAACCCAAATGGTTTCTGGGCAGTGCATGATGTCCAGAATACAGCTCCACTGTAAGGGAGGTGGTGCTTTTCCTCCAGAGGAGAAAAAAAGAAGAAAACAAAACCAAACCAAACACACAAAAGACCAAAGCAGAACACTGTACGAGTGCTTGAAATGACTGAAAACAGCTAAAATCAACCAGTCTTCCCCACGGCAAACACCGGGCACAGGAGAGCACCAAGAGGCCTGCCAGCATCCTCAGCTGCTTGGACCTGAGCATACGCCACCCTCACCCAAGAGAGGAAGTCTTTCTTCAACAACACACAGAGCCTGTCAGTCCTGCAGGAGTTCCCTTCGAGCACTCCTCTGCTGTTCCCTCGAGTTCATCTCCTCAGCAAGGCCGGAGTACCTGTCCGATGGCACAGGGGGCCTTCCCAGCAGAACCTCCCCTCCTTTGCAGGCAAACTGGTGAGTGTCCCAGCGCCAGGGCTTCACAACGCCGTCTCGCCCATGCACACTTTGTAGGGTGATTTCAGTTTCCTGCATCTAAAATGGACACCATCGCGTGATTGTTATCAGCCAAATCTGAAAGCATAGCAGACTGCACAGAACCAAACTCTAATCCCCTAACTCACTTAGGCAGCCCAAAGGAACCCCATGTTTCAGACAATTGCACCATTGGCCCCACTGGTAGATCAGAAATCACATCAGAAATAGAGTGTTAGTTCCTTTTAAGATCACACCACAGATGAGTAGCAGGCAAAAACAATCCCAGTGCCCTCAAAACTCTGCCCACTGAAATTCAGATCAATGTAATCAAAAGGTTCCAGATTTCCCGTACCTCTTTCTTACATAGCAGTAGATGATGGCAAGTATTCCACTGGTCAGTATTCCTACACCGATTCCCACAGCAATGTAGCGCTCGTAAGAATTATGTGCATATGAATTTAGCGTTAAATGTTCACACCTCTCTCCATTATAACCTGCAAGGCACCTACAAAATAAACACACATCATGCAAAAATTATTCAGAACTTGTTTTGCTTTCTATTTCAAACATGCGTTAGTTTTCATCAGTTTTAAACAAATCACAAGAAGTCTAAACAAGGAAGGGCTGAACCTGGTGCTCACTCAGAACCTCTTCCCTCCACCAAGACTACCAGTTGCCCCAGTTTATCTAGTTTAAAGCTAGCTCGAGTACTGCAGTCACAGCAGCAACGCAGACTAAACATCCCCTCACTGTGCAGGGTGTGGACCCAGAGCACTGTGCTCTGCTGATCCTTAGCTGCTGTCATGTCTCCAAAGGCCAAGGCTGCCCACTATGCATCCTAGAGAATTGTAAAGACACCATGGTCCTGACTGGTGTGTAGTTGTGCAGTAAGGGAGTTGTAGCTGGTATGTTGGAAGATCCTGTCTCCTTCTTAGTACCCACTGTAAACATCTATTGATTCCTCTACTACTTACTCCAGCACCAGCTGTGATCTGAGAAGACACCATGACAGTGACCTGCAAAGCTGTGAATTTCTCCTCTCCCTTCCTTAGTTTTATATTAGCACAACACTACAGCCCTGTTAGCAGTCCTGAGGCACCACAGCACTCAGGTCTGTGCCAAACTTTAACCCTGCAAATACCTGACTGGCACTGTGAAGCCGCACATGCAGCACATAAAGAATCAATGCCAGTGTTATTTTTGAAGAAGGATATAATAGGCAGCATTCCTTACTTGCATATGGGCTTCCTCAGTTCACTGTGGAAGGCACAGAGCCCATTGATACAATAGCTGTGGTGTTCCTCAAGGCAGGTCTGCATCAGCTTCAAGAGCTTTGGCTGCTCTGTGTAGTCTACTGTGAATCAGAATAAAGTCATGTTATGTTTAGGACAAAACATCGTTTGAACATATTTTCACACCTGGAGCAGAACAGACACTGCATGCAGTGAACACTCAGTATGTGGATTTACTGTGCGGTGTCTCGAGAGCTGATTCAGTCAGCACTAAGCAGAGCAAGCTTCTGACACAGCCCAGCACAGCTTTGAGAAAGCACAAACTGTAAATAAATCACTTGCTCTTGAGCAACATGTACTAAAATGACTATGGGAGATTCACACAGGGTAACATCAGCACTATCCAACCTGCAATCCAATCAGAAAAACTATCCCAGGAATAGCAGGGGTTTAGGACACAAGGAGAGCACTGCACTATTCTCAGTATCCTTCCCAGTCTGAATTCAATTTAATAGTTATTTATTGTTTTCTTTTCCTGATCCCAAGACAAACTGTTGGATTTCTAGTGCTCCTGCCTGTCAGCTCTGCAGCCATGACTGAGGATGAATGGTGGGACTGCTCCCTCCCTCCCTTTTCCATGGTTTAATGTTAGCTGAGTGTCCCATGACAGTTGTAAGCTGCCAAGACTGCCTGGATGGTCTTGCTGTGCAAAAGCAATGGTCCACGGCTACCAAGCTTCTGAACTTGTGCAAAATTCTATGCATCTGGGTCAGCAAGCACACTTCTCATGCAGAAAACGCTACCTTACTCCCAGCCATTGTGGCTCAAATAGGAATAAAGAAGTCATGGGAACAGGGGTGCAGCAGGTGAAGAGAAAGCTCCAAAGCTCCACCATCACTGCAAGCATCTGTTCCAACTGGTCTCTCTACCCAGTTACAGGAATCACTGGTGGGGTGGGGTGTCCAAGCAATGACTTACTATTTCAGGGGACTGCCTCAGTGACAGCTGAAGGTGATTTCCTAACTGAGTGCATGTCAACACCAGCTTTCAGTTATGACCACAAGAAAAATAACATCTTGCAGCAAGGTGACAAGGTCTGCTCAACAAAGGTGACTCAACAAAGGTACAGCAAGCAGAACCCTTCCTTTCTGACTAAGTGCTGAATCAAGGTCTGGAGATAGTAAACTGATGGAACCATTGCCATGGACAAAAGCCTCAAGCCCCCTTGAGGGCAACTTGTGATCCCACCACACACTTTTCAGGAGTAACAGCACCAACCCCCTAAATTCCCAATCAAATTCCAGTCTGAGCCATTTAATGGCAGGAATCTCCTCTGTGTGCTCTTCTAAGGGCTTTTGGTTTTTTCCTTCCTCCTCTATGCAGCTTTATCAGAGATGACAAGCAATGGCAAACAGCTGCTCCAGCTAGAGCAACTCTCAACTTAAGCTATGAATGATGTGGTTCGGACACCCAAAAGGCATGATGCTATCACTGACACTCAGATCAAACATGACTACTTGGAGAACAGTGCCCTCTCAAACCTGACAGATTAATCAGACTTCCAGCTTAGCAAGAGACTTAGGGAGAGCAAGTGACAATTCAGGTCTGCTTGAAAAATGACTGTTGGCTTACTGCACTTCCTCAGGAAAAGCTACAGAGGTGGGAGAAGCATGTCTTGCTTTAGAATGAACTTCTAACGGCTGAGAAAAGGGCATCTTATCCATCCTTCCAAGGAAAAGAAGTTACCCACAAGTTTCTCTTCACACTGTGGAGCCTAGAAACACAATGCAAGGGAGGAAGTTGGTGCTGGCTGAACAGGAGCTCTAGTGTCCAGCTCTGGCTCTTTTCTGGCTGGCTCTGGGAATGCTGCTGACAACCTCTGGAGACAGGCTTGTCGGCTAAGAGCACAGTCAGCAAAGGACCAGGCCTTAGAGGGACATGCTTCAGGAAGAAGTTAAGAAAGGGCAGTTTTCATGAAGACAAGGCACATTTTGGGACAAGAGATGGATGATCCTACTGTCTGCACAGGAGCACTGTACGCTTCTCTCTGATGAGGAAAGCATGATGGAAAGCATGTGGTCAGCGCAGCTGCAGGGCTCAGCAGGCCAAGGAGATTCAGGATGCAGGGGACCTGCAAAAGCCCATTCTGGTTAGGTCTAAAGTACCTGCAGAACAGCTACCTAAGCTCTGCAGGGAAGAGTTTCAGAAAATAGACAATGGCACATCCACACTTTTCGCAGGACTCTCCTGAAACACTCGGGCACCAACTGTTTTGAATTGCCATTTCAGCACAAAGGGCACTAGAAAATCACTAAAAATAACCCTTCAATGGGAGCCTTTAGCCAGCATTTTCCACTGCCTAAAGCACCACTCTTCTGCTAGGCCCTGAGAAGGCGTCTATTGCACAGGTTTAGTTTTTCATTTCTATCTCTTCCACGGGGGGAAGAAAGAAAATAAACATGAGGAAGGTACAAATTCACACCCTAGAGGCACAAAATCCCCAGCCGCCTCTACCCTAGCTTCTACCAGATGGATTTCTACATCCCGAAATCCCTCCTCACTCACGCCAGCGCTGCCGAGAGGTGGCAGACTTCCACCTACCCATATCTGCAGGAACCTGGCTTTGTGCAGGTACAGGAACCTCTTCCCTGAGTGCTGCTGTCATTAGAAACCCAGGTCAGCCTGGAGCAGTAGCCTGCCTAGAAAGCACTTGAGACAAACCAACACATTCCTTCGTCGCTGTCCGGAGGAACAGCTTGGTCTATTGTGGGTAAGATCAGATATTAAGTCTACACACAAAAATTCCATGTGCTAATTATTTTGACATTGCAAAAGTACAAATTACCTCTGAAAGAATGAGTCTTGGAAACAAAAACGATGATTTCCTAGCCTGCCCCAGAGCATTATGTTAATTCCTATCATACTGTCCGCCTAGATACTAAACAAGCTGTTGAATAAACAGGTCCATGTGCCCTTTCAAGTCACGTGAGGAGAGAGAAACATGCCGTGTAAGCACTTGACAGCTGCCTGCAACTGAGTCATTCAAACAGATTCACCTGGCAAGATCTGACACGAAATCAGGGGTACAGGTACTTGGAAGCCTGGACTTGCCAAAACTGACAGACTGGCAACAAAAGGAGTCAGTCAGTAAGACCATGACAGCTCAGTCCTCAAGTATGGTGCGCTGGGGAGGAAAGGCAGTTGGAAAGGGGAGGCAGGGAAGGGCTCAGTCTCAGGTTCAGGGCCTCCTTTACAGGCTGCACAGAACCAGCCGATGGCAATGAAGAGATCCCATTTTTTCCCCAGTGCAACCAAGACCTTCCCCACTACTGGCTGCCCATTTTGCTACCAAGGCTCTGCATCAGCCCAAACACCACCAAAACTTCTTTGTCCATGCCATGCCAGCTCCCAGCTCCTCTCCATGACCCTTCCTCCTCTCAGCTAATCACTGAGCCTAAAATTCCCTGGCCCCAGCACTGGTGACAAGTAAAGCCTATGTGACATAACAGAAGGAAGTAGGACCAGATCTTGTAAATAGCAGGCAAAGGGATTGAGCAGAAATTAATGGTTTTCCACAAACCTCACCTCAGTCCCCAAAGGACTTGAATCCCACAAGAAATTGCCAGTTCCTCCAGTGATACTGAACCAGGAATTCATATTCTTAGAACCCAGTATTACTGAACCCTGGCAGTAATACTAAATCTTATTGTGAACTTACAGTGCACAGGAATAGGAGCTACCAGGAAACTGGAGAGATTTAGTCAGCTTCTCTGGTGTCTTTTTAACAATTTCTTTTCAATCTTCTTTCTGGAAACACTGTTTTTTAACTTCTCAGTGGCTTTGTAAGAGGTCCACCAAAATATACTTTTAACTCCCTGTGTAAATGTGTGCTTGAATGTTTGTGAATTTGATTCTGCCTTTGAGTGGAATTCTCTCAAAGGAAAATGCTGGTGTCCAGTTGACTACCACAGCTCCAGCTGCCATAAAGGTTCACAGACTACTGCAGACATGCCTGTGACCCTGTAAATAAGCCTCCTCTTTGTTGAAACATGACCCATTGCTCCTGCTTTCTAGAAACAATACAAACAGGGCACTTAAGGAGCCACAACATATTTCCACTTCATTATCCTCCTGTTTGCTGTATGCAGCTCTGCAAGAATAATGTCATAGACAGAGTAAACCAGACCACAGTGCTGCACTGATAAACCAAAGTACTGCGGTCAAAAATCAACACCTCACTGACTTCACATGCATTCGAGTGTGTATACATATTTTATGTATATATATATGGAACCCACATATATAGTATGTGTATAGATGAATGTATATATAACGCTGTACCACTATGAGAGATCAGAAGTGAAAATAAAACAGCTGGACTTGTTATGACAAAAAAATAAAAAGCTTATGGGTCTACTAAAAAAAGCTTGGAAGACATCCTGTGATGACTTAGAATTAACAGAAGATGATTTGTATGCATGTTTATATGCCTTTTAAAGTACAGAGACATTAAAAAGTATCGCAGTTAGATTCCTCTCCTCCTTTACTGACCTGCCAAAACCTCATTCCCAGATCGCACAGCTCTCCCAAAGCAATGACATCACCAGTACCTCAAGTAACATCAAGAACGCAGCTGGCAGGATAAACACAGCTCTGCTCTCAGATGTTGGCAGGTAAAAGAGCCTGAGTTCACATTTCAGTCAGAAAAGAAAAAGGAAGAAGGGAGAGAGCCAGCACTCTGAGGAGAGCTGTGAAAGCCCGGACAGCCAAAAGCAAAACTGCAATAAAGAAAGAAACTACTGAGTAACAACTCAGGAGGGGCATCGCTCAAAGTTGTGCCTGTTCATTCTCACTTCTGCACATTAAGGTGTGCGCTGAGGACAGACAGAAACCAAGCACCAGGTAAAAGCAACAGAAACTGCCATCAGAAACCCAGATCATCGGCCTTGAAATGTCTTCTTCAAATAATTACTGAACTTGGGTTAAATGATCCTTCAGCTGGTCATTGCTGAGCCTGCCCCAGCTGGGTGGCAGCTCTTACTCAGGGAGGTTTCAAAGGCTCCACGAAGAAATCAGCTCATCTCACAAACAAAACTCACAAATCCAACAGTGTCCAAGGGACGGAGCACCACAACAGGTAACATCACAGATTTTGGTGGAATTTTTGGTTTGTTGGTTGGGTTTTTTTCCTAATTGACAGATTAACAGAGACAAACAGAACAAAAAAGCAATACCTTCAGCGTTGTTTTTTGTCCAATTATTCCATAAGTCAGTGCTGAGGGATGAAGCAGTAATAGCTGACTCTTCACTCAGTGCCCCCATTGCTGTGTAATGCAAATAGATGCTTACTGGAACAGAAAAGCTCAGTGTATCTATTCAAGGTTCATTTCACCCAGAAAGCACTTCATGTAAGATGCACTTCAAACAACCCCCAGAGAAGGCAGCAATATAACAATTCATTTAAAACGCTCTTGCCTCGGACTTCTTTTTGACACAGCATAATTATGATTGTGGGACAACAAAGGATGGCTTGCAAATTTCCCAAATACAAATCCATCCTGTTTTCTATTCTATTATCTTGCACATTTTACGACACAGATACATGCAACATACTACAACCTTACACCTATTTACCAGTTTAAGTACCTTATTTTCAAAGAGTCTAAATTATACCCTATCAGTTAAAACTTCATCCAGGTTTCAAATTGCTGAAGTAGTTCTGCTTTGCAATGTCTCTGCAAGCTTCCCACCCCACCACCTATTTCGTAAGGAGAGAAATACTGTTTAACAAAGCCTTGGACCTCACAACATGGAAAAGCCTCTTCCAAACCTACCTTTCAGCAAAATATAGATTAGCATTCCAAATGCCATGGCAGGCAGCTGCCTTAACACCTTCTCAGGTCTTCTTTCCAGGTGGCTTGCTTGCTCTGCTTATCTGTGCTCCTGTGTTTTCTCTTGCACTTATACGCCAGGAAGCGTCATCTTCTGTTCTCACCAATCAAGAAAAGGTATATCTGGTAACAACCTAACCCCCAGGGCAACCACACATTTATTTAGGAAACTGCTATTATCTAGCAATGGCATCAGGTTTTCTTTTGAAACCCTGGTTTCCTATTACCTGTGGGCATAATTGTGCAGGCAAACGTACAGTTTTAGAGTGAGACCTGGAATCTGACAGAGCAGAAGAACAAAAAACCAGCAAAACAAAGGCAAGCAAAACAAAAAATGATGTGAAAATGTCGTGTTTCCTTCCCTTCACAATGTAGGTCTTGTGTTACTTCCAGGAGGATATTGATGCTAAGCTGCAGTTCAGAGTGCAGAGACCAGCCAGTCCCTGCTCTGCTAATGTTCCTCCCCTGGTCCTCCCTGTCCCTCAGACCCTGCCATCCAGAAGAGGAACTGCGGGAACAGCTAGTGCCAAGATTAGGAAGCGATCAGACACAAAGATAATGGATGATGTTCTCCATCAGTGACTGCCAGCGGAAGGCCTTTGATCCCAGGCCCTGCAAGCCTGAGGGCTGTGCTAATCACTTTCCATTCAGCCTGGCTGTGCACAGCCCTGGAAGCAAGTCAGCCCACCAGCCCGTTTAAGGCCTGGGATTGCTGGCTGGAGCTGCGGGGCACAAGTCCAGAGCTGGCCAGGCACAAGCACTGAAGAAACACAGACTGAAAGAGCAGGTAAACTGTTGCCTCCTATAGCAGTAGATCCCTTCATTTCTACCAGAAAAGCCCATCTCTGCCTCTCCAGAAGTGACAATGCATAATGAGAACAATCATACTTTTTTACATCAAGTGTTTACAGGTCTCTAGAACCGACCTGTCAAACACATTTCTTGTACTAAACCACTCTCCACAGCTCCAAATGCTGTCCAGCTTCCTTGGTCACAGGCAGCTTGGAACAAGTAGGACTGGTCTCTCTGAAGGGTACTGATGTGCCCAGACTAGAGCAGGTAATTGGTAAAGCCCGGTTCAATAACACACAAAGACATCAACTACCTGACTCTGACCAAAGGAGAGCTATACGTTTCACCTCAGCAACAACCCTCACTTCCTCAACTGTGAGCCCCAAGCAATAAAGCATTTCACAATTTTTATATTTTGAAACCAAAAGTCTTCTAATAAATGCCCTAGTAACTCTGGTTGGCTCACGTTCTCCCTCTCCACTGCACTTTCCTCAGTCATCTGTAGGACTACATCTAACCACTTCACATGTTAAGGGAAAAACACAAGCTAGTTATGCATATTCTAATTATGTGTTTTCCTGCTCATGGACTGCATTCCAAGAGGCTTTTCCCTTCCTTTGCTATCCTGAATTACTGCATGCCTGCACACTGATTTGAGTGCAGCTTGCACGCTCCCCAGCCGGACAGGAGTGTTTATGCCTACCTGGATAACCTCTGCTATCAGTCCCAAGCAGGGATGAGGCTCATGAGCCTTGCTTTCAACACCCAGCTGCACAATGGGAGTTTAATCTGGCCTGAATCCGAGAGGAGGCTTTGGCATGAGGCAACACAGTGGGTGCGGTAGGCCTGGGACAGCTGCAGTGGGCAAGGCTATGCTCTGTCTGCCACAGGGCATTTGTCCTTGGACAAACCTTGACCAGGTCGGGCACACCAGTGTGCTTTTTGGGTTGGCTAATGGGCCCTTTCTTCTGGATGCTCCTTCTGGATGCTCCTTCTGGATGCTCTCCTGGAGGAGAGCACTCTCACAGATGGCTCTAGCGGCTCTGCAGACAGCATGCTGTGGAGCCAAGCCCAGGCCTCACTGGCTGTGCTGTAATGCTAACCCAGCCACCACAGGATAAAGGGAAAAGGCTTGTGATGCACAATGACCTGCCACAGGGCATGACACAGGCAGGCTCACTCAAGGGACACAAGCACAGTGCCATAAATGGTTATTCTGCCAAAAACCACAGAGATGATCAGAGTTAAATCAAAGCAAATGAACAGCAATGCAAACGGATGGACACAGCAATGACTGAACCTACAGGGTCTCCCATTCACTGCCCTCTGAACACACAATAAACAGAGGAAGAACACAACCATCCCCCAAAACACATCAACACTCTCCAGCAAGACCAAGGTAACAGTGAACAAGTTTTATTCCATTTTTCAGTCACGGGTTGATCAGTCCAAGTACAGTCTCCATAGGTGCCTTGATCCTCCTACCACTTATATGACCACTTAAATTTATATTACCACTTACATTTAAAAAGACAAGCAAGTGTCTGCACCATTGGCATTACACATTTAGTAATAATCCTGTCAAACTTCTGCAAACACTGCACTAAAGCAAACTCTCAGAAAGTCCATCACAAGAATAGTCAGCACGGAAATGATGCTCCACCTTGACTCCTTTATCACAGTAAGTGCATTTTTCCTTTTAACAGCAAGAGAACTTAGCCACAATCTTTTTCCTTCCCCTTTCAAGCTATCCGTAGCCCACTAGCAAACACATAAGGCTCCTGATGAAAATAAATCAATAATCCCAGCCGAGATAATAACATGAAGATAGAAGTCCAAACTGTCTTGCACTGCCTTCAGTGGGAATGTCAACAGTGCACACACACAGCTGAACTGGCATCTTAGCAGCAACTCCACTACAACTTTTACATTGCATAGGACTGTTCTAGATCCATCCAGGAACCAAATGTTTGGGAATAGAAACATACTGATCTTATCCCATATGCTCTTCTCTAACCAGCAAAGTACTGTGGCCATTGAAGCCAAGGCTTACAATACGGACTAAAAAAAGCCCTCTTCATGCAATTTCAAAAAACAAGAGAATAATTAAATGGCTTAAATTTCCAACACAAATATTTCATCAGGGATAAAGTTTTTGTTTTCTCCTCCTCTTCACCTCCTGCCCCACTATACATACTGTACATACATAGTACTTTTAACTACACTGCACTCAATTCCACTGAATTTAATTCCATTCCACTCAATTTAAGTCAAATTCAGCCTGATCAGCTGTTCAGGTTTGAGGAGTTTTTGCAAGATGGGGGTATTATGCACCACAACTATTTGTCCACACATGAAAAAAAAATAATTCCAGCCTCAATTCTAGCTACTTATTCATGCTTACCTCTTGCAGATGTTTAAGGTCAGAATTTCACCAGTGTTCAAGCTAATTTGACTATTTCAAAACATTTACTGAACATTTGCATTCGTGCCAACATTATTGCCTGGCCACTGCTGGTTCTAAGTGTTCAAAAAATATTTAAGGACTCTGAACTACATCCAGAGTGCTTAGTGACCTCGGAACCTAAACCATGTATTTAAAAGTTATCTAGCATGTCTTAGTTTTTATATTGTTTGAACAGGTCCCAAGTGTTTTCAAGATCTTGATAACTGCCCCAATACATAGATACAGTTGTAATTTATGCTTCATTCTTCATTCTCAAACACCTAATTGACCACCACCACCAACATACCTGTGCAGGCTGCATTCTCCAAGTCGACTTTGCTCACAATAAGTCAGTAGGAGGTAACACAAAGTATTCGAACATTTTATAAACCATCAGATTTAACGTACTTGACATGAAAAAATAAATACAACGTAGAAATAAATATATTTGTAGTAAAAAATAAATGTTTTGTGTATCAATAAATAGAACAACTCAGATTCTTCTTCCAAGGTAACCCGTTTGCTCTAGTAAATGAGCTTTTTAGTGACCAGGAGTGTGTTCTTCAGAAGCATTGCAACAGTCATAGGTCCTACCCCTCCCGGCACTGGAGTGATAAAGCCAGCCTTCTTCTTCACTTCTAAGAGAAAAGAGAAAAAGGCATTGACTAAGAATGTTTCCAAACCTTTTTTCCCTTCCACTGCCCACATATGCACAAAGGGCTGTGACTGGGCAGGTACTGCAGGGAAGGGACAAGCCAAGGCAGAAGCATTCCTGCAGCCACAGCAGGGATGGAACATGGCCAGGACCGAGGCTGCGAGGTACTTCTCCTAATCTGAATGTATTACCCAGGGCTAGTTCTGGGCCAGGGTTTCACAACCTGTTCCAGCTGATCTATCTGCAGCACGCTGCCCTTTCCCCATGGCAGCACAGGCACTCACACAGCCTGTGCTCACACAGATGGAAGGTTAATCCCAACGAACTCTTTCGGTAAGGGGCAATTTTTGCCCATGTGACCCGGCTGACCAAGTGTCCCAGGAACATCTGGGTGACATGAGGTCAGGATGTGCCCAGGAGAGCAGCATGGATGTGCATCACCCCCATCTGCCAGCTGGGACACTGCACTTGCAATACCCAGGAGAGCTACGGAAGCTGGGGATGCCATTCTGTAGGTAAGGAGGTGACCCCCCCAACTCTGTGTTCCTGAGGAGCAGCATGCAGAGAAGGAGGCTGCTGGAACTATTGCCATCGACAGCGGAGCACCAGCAGCAGCAAAGTCACTTAGTCAGCCTCTGTCCCCTACTCTGTCCCCCACATCCTAGAAAGACATCCTGGGATCACAGAGGAAAATTATAACTGGAGAGGGAGAGAGTACAATTTTCTGTTTGATTTGTTTTTCTGTTTCACAATATAGACAACAAAGACAAGAGTTGTCTTCAAGGAAAAATACAATTCTAGTGGCAAAATTCCCATTGCAATTTCAGCCATAAACACTCAGTTCCTCTAGAAAAGACTCCTTATTTTTTTAATCAGTGTTACTAGAGCGCCTAGATTAAACCAGGATGCAAAGGTGCAGGTCTTTCCAAAGTATAACAAAGGAAAATCTTACTGATGAATTAGCTCCAACCACGAGCCACGTCAGACGATTCAAATTCAGTGTACACCTTGAGTGCATTTAAGTTAACCCGTTTGTATGAGGAATTCATATAACGTAGCAATAAATCCAGACTTAATATTCTTATCTACTGTGCAAAATGCCATCAACTGGAATTGCAGGTTGTTTGCAAAGGAATTCTGTTCAACTTCATAGGAACTCACCACAGGACAAACTGCAGCAAATTATTTGCTAATAATGGTCTGACCAATTGGCATTTTACTAACCTTGTTAATACTGAGGGTTGGGGTTTTTTTCAGGTGCCACTGTGAGAGGTTTGTTAGTTTGGGGGTTTTTTTGGCTTGCTTAGCAATAACTTCTTGGTAAATCACACCCTACTTTCAAAAGCATTGTTTTTTCAAAGGCGCACACACACAGGAGACAACTGAGCAAGCATAACTGACACAAACACATTCAATTCCACTGAAGTCACTACAGAGCAGACTCTGCCTGGCTATGAGAAGAGATTAAGGGATGGAAAACTAGGCACCTGGCTTTGGAACAAACAGGATCACTTGCTACTGCTTAAAGTGTATGCATCTTGAATCTCTTGAATCTATGTGGTGCTTAACTGTCAAGAATAAGAAGGTCTCAAAAATAGAAACATTACAAAAGAATTTGAAAAATTGGACATTGGGGGTTTTGGGAAATAATATTTATTAGATTTGAAGAGCGGAGGGGGTAAATGAAATTATTAAAATGCTGTCTGAACCCCCCAAGGCAGGGACCTCATGACAGCATTCGCAAAGTTAGTGGTGAATATCTCACTGAACTGAAGAACAGAAGACCGACCCTCATTGAGGAAAGATGGTAATTACAACCAGGAGAGTTTTAATTACTCTGCTGACTGGCACCACCAGATATACTGTTAAAATATATGGAAAGGAAATCAAGCTACAATGCGGTTTTTCTTCACATGTAAAATATAAAAAATTAATTAAGATGTCATATGACAGCTACTCTTAATATTCTCAAACACAAATAATTAACCTATTTAATAGTCATACTATTTTGAAGTACCTACCATTTTAGATTGGTGCTTACAGTTAATACAGTTACTATGAATTCTCAGATTAATGTCATAATTATTGAAATGTATCCACATCTGAAGAAAACGCAGCCATTAACACAGAAAATACTCTAGGCACTTTAAATTGAAATATGTTTGTTTCCATGGCAATGTTATGTACCTCTTTTTGTGGTGTTATTCAAACTACTCCTACCTTACCTACAAAGAGGACAATCCACAACCAGACCATGCTTTTCCTCAAGAAAGCCTTCCAATGAGTATCAGGTACAACATGCATTACCTGTGGTGTTAGCAACCCTACTCAGCAGGAAGCACACAGTGCACTGTTTTCCCAAGTTGTTGGGGAATTCCTCTACCCATATTCTACCATTATGGCAATCTCTGTGGGTCGGTGTGGCAGAAGCCAAATTTTGTGTCAGTTAGCACCCAGATAGCTTATGCATAAAAGCCGATCCAGATTTTTGAACACACAACAGGTGTCTGCGCTGGGGACATTACCATCTGCTAAGTTTCAATTGGTAAGAGTAAATACAGATATGCCAAGTGCAATTTTCCAAGATGAATGCCAATGCCCAAAGGGGGAAGAGAGCTTGGCCTCAAAAACATCAATAGATTTTCCTTTCCCAGTCAAGTGAAATACGCCGAAGCACAGTTCCCAGACAGCACATAAATGTGTGACTGATCTCATGTAGGCAGGTGAGGTGTTGTGCTGTCAGTTCCATCAGGTCCTGCTTCTGCTTCTCAGGAATAAAGTAACTTTGACCACAGCTTTACTCCTGCTTTCTCCAGATGGGTGCTGGTCTCCCAGGCCTTCCCCTGACAATCTGGAAAATGCAAATTAGATGCCTGTGGGGGAGGAGCTGCTATTTTGCAGCTTCTGTAGAACCTTGAAATCTTGCTTTGATTCTTCAGAAGAAATGAAATGTAGATTGTTTCCTTGAAAAACAGGATCCACTGCTTTGGAAACAGCCCTTCATTCCTAGGTTCCTTTAAAGCTGAGGACATCAGACACCTAATAGGGTTAATCACACAAACCAATGGCAAGTCTCAACCTGAAGGCAGTTCTGGGTCTTGTGCATCTGCATTAAGTGATGCAGAGTAATTCCTGCCTAAGCACTGTTTCCACACGGCTTTACGAGTCCCTGTAAAGCTACACCAGATCCCTGCATTACTGCCCAAGTGTGAAATCATGTGCTCAGCAGTCACACTAGATACCCCATGTTCTGCTCCACACATTCTGGGATTCTTCTCAATACACACTGTGGGATACCAACCAGCAAGCATCTACCCCATTTCTCAGAGTTCCTTCTTTTTGCTATCCCTGTTTCTCTTACTGCAGCCATTTTTAACTGCAGTATAAGGAAAACCAAGGAATTATGGCCCAGTGCTGTAATTCTAACAGTGCCCATTTCCTCTAAAAGCCGAGCAACAAAGGCATCCTGAGCAGAGAAACCCAACACAAAATGACACACAACAGCTTCTCTGCACTCAGCTAATTAGCACAGATGGGTGGATGGGATGCTGCCGTAGCCCTGGGGTAATAGATGGAGGCAGCAGAAATGCAAGATATCAAAGGTTACTGAGGCCCCTGAACAACACCCTCTGCTGTGCAGGAGAACCTTGACTGGGCCATGCAGCAGCTTACTGACACCAGTTAGCCAGCAGCCAGCCTGGCCTTCCGGCTTCTGTCACAGCCTAATGCCAACCTTCTGATTCATTCCTTGCACTCGTGGAGCACAACAACAGGCAATGGTTCCCCAAATGTCTGCAGGGCAGCAATATGGTGGCATGATTACACAGACTGGGCTCTTCTTCATGGCAAAATGAACGCCACATCTTCAAAATCAACTGAGAAAAGAACTAACTAAAGCTATAGCAAAAGCACCTGGAACATCCACATTCTGTTTTTGTGACCACTGTTTGGGAAAGCTGCACAGGGAGCTAATTTGGAAAGGATTCAATAAGTGAGGAGCAGCCTATAGCCAGGCAGGTATTGCAATGAACGCGGAGCGGCAGCAAACCGTGTCAGAAACAGCTGCTGTCACAGAGCTCAGGCTTCCTCCACACTGCTGCTAAGGTACAGCTGAAGGACCACGACTTCCATTAATTAACGGGATTTGAAGATTATGGTGCTCAATCTCATTCAGAGAAAATGCATCATATAGGCCCACCACCTTGGACTACATCAGTTACTTGTTGGGGCTCTCTGTTCTGCTGTTCAGCACTGCTGTTCAGAATCCCTCCCTGCTCATGGTGGCACCCATTTTCCACAATCTCTTTCACACTGTCAAATCGGAAAGAACAGTTCTCATGTGTAAAGCCCTCCACTGATATCACAACTACATCACCTAACAAAGATCTTACACAAAGGATTTCCTTTCTACATAGACATCTAATGAAGACAACAATCAGCGTTGCTGTTTGTCAAAAATATGGAAGGAATTGTAAAGAAATACAAGCAACTTTGGTTTCATAGGCACTTCCAGTTCCACTTGCAAAGGTGAGCTACTACATTGACGTGTTACTACCCTGCTCTACCAGTCACTCCTGGAAACGATGCTCCACCCAAAAGAGCTGTTTCAGCTAAATGTTCTGGGTAAGTTGTTTTATTTCATGTTCCTGGTCCTTGTAGCCCTCCTCTTCCCTTGGCATTATAGCTGTGGCAACAAAAGCCTATAAAACGGCGCCAAGTACACCCACACATGCACTACACTGTTCATAGAAACAGATCTCTCTGTCACTGAAACTTGCTGCCCAAAAGCAGCTAAAATGGGGCTGGGGATCACACAGGGATGCCACTGCTTCTTCTCCTCCTCCCTGGCACTTCACTCTTCCTCCTGAGGCTCCCAGAAGCCAGAACAGCCCCTCCCTGGACCACAGATTTTGGAAAATTCTTAACATAAACAGGTACCCTCCATGTGCTGTGGTGTTTTTACATGGAGAGCTGCACATGCAGTTTAAAAAATCCCTGCAGTATCAGGCTGGGTATCTCAGTGCTTTGCAGCTGACCTCCACATGCAGTGTTCTCCTGTCTTGTTCTTTTAGATGTCTTGGAACTGCACAGTAAACTCTTCTGGACCAAAAAACTACTGGTTTTTGATGTGGACACAGTTTGGAGCACCAAAATAAAGAGGGCATGTGGGGATGTGGGAAATCAGAAATACTGTTTAAAGGCACTCCATTATTTTCGCAAATGTGTACATTGAATTTAACAATGAAAGACATGGAAAAGAAGAATTGAAATGCATCCTTTTGTTGTTAAAGAGATAAAAATAACCTTCACTGTCTCAGCTACCCTGTAGAGATTAGAAGATGGGATCCAAGTATTGCCAAGATAAGCAACCGAATCAAAACAGCTTCCACCCATCTAATAAACTTAATTTCCACTACAGGAACTTTTCAGCCAGATACCTGGTGAAGGAAGCCACTTCCATCTACTTTTGTAAATGAAATTGCAATTCTGATTGCCCAGTTAAACCTCTGCTCTCCCCACAGCCACATTTTTCTCCTAAAGAAGGGGTGAAGAGACAATAGACACTGGTGGGCTACATGATGTTACACAGGTGCCACATATCATGTCAGCCATTTACGTGCCTGGCCTCAACCTGCAAAAACCATTTTCACTTAGGCTTAAACATAGATTCAGCCAAGTGAAACAGGGGAAAAGGATAAAATTATTTGCTACACAAACATGCTGGCTTGTTCCATTTCCTAACTGCCGGATCAAATACTTGCCAAGGGTGGTTTACTTGTTAGTGTTCAGAACTGTACACCCTGGGATGCTTTTTGTTGTTGTTAAAGATTTAGTGAAACTTTCACCGATACCAATGAACCAACAACAATTTCCCTTTGGCAATGCACAGTGAAATGCTACTTGCAACTGTAGTGGCATAATCCAAGCTGAAGTTCCTCCCTCTTTTTTGGATCTTCCCTCCCCCCAGGTAAAATCTCTAGAACAACCCACAGCAGACATGACGAGACAGATACAGCGCATTGCTGAAACTCTGAATCACGGCCTTGCCACTGAATCTACACCTTTATTGCAGGCACAAGGTCCCGTGTTTGAAGAGAAACAAACAAGAAGGATGCAGGCTCACGTTTCTCAAAGTTACAGCTTTTGTACTCCCATACCTGCTAAAGCAAACCAAACATCTGAAAATTCTCTGTACTTTAATTCAGCTCTGAAAACAGAAAATAGAACCTTTTATTTCTGATACCACAGGCAGACTAAGAAAAGAAAAATTTTTCAAGTTGTCTTCCAAAAGATTTATTTTCCTGGAGCTCTGTTGCACACATTCAGTTACACATTTCCAAACACATTCCAAAACAGTCGCTCAGCTACACTCATGCAGGTAATTTCACAGACTTTAACAGACAGGTAACATGCATGATGAGTAAAAGCAGCAGGGAACGAAAGGAATGATGTAATTACAAATACACACAGCTGGCTAAAAACATTTTGAATATAATTAAGCTTTGAGACATTATGCCAGCCAAGATGTTAATAACTGTGAAAAAAACCTGTGGGTGATTTTCATACTTATCAAAATAAGGAACTGTTGAGAACCATTAATAATGTGGGTAAATGCTGTCTAAGCTTCCCACACTCAACTCTGCCAATAAGTGCAACAATCCTGCTATTCCAGTCTGGAGCTCCTCCAGAGCAGAGATATTTAATCAAGTTACATTGTGAACTCGCTCTGCAACACGTTAAACATAAAAAGATCAATATGTAACAACAATTTTTCTCTGTTAGGCTTGCCTGGACCAAGATGTTAAGCAGTTTTAGATGAACTCACATTAAACTTTAGCATAAAGGCTATTTCTAAAGCCAAGTTAACATTTCCACAGACAAGTGTAAAGGAAGAGTGCAAAAGGAGGCTTTGAGAAGCTGTGGTTTAATAATAATTGCTATGAACAGCGGGAGACCCTACGCTTGAGAAAGAGCAGAAACTGTTTTCATTGATTACTTTTGAAACATTTCACAAACTCAAAGGACTGAAGAAACTGGACACAAGCACCTTCTGCACCACACTGCCAGAAGAGCTCATCTTTCTCTCCTACAGGTTGCTGGTACCTGTAATTAAAAGTAACACTTCCTCTCCTCTAACATCCCATTTCTTAAGAGCAGATAGTTTTTGTGTTCTTATGTAAGTAAATAAGTTATAAAAAATTCCTGAAAATATTTTCTCATTTGAGACACCGCCTAGTCCAAAAATTTACCATGAGTGAATCCTAGAAACTTCAACATATTTATCCAACAGGTTCATATAAAGAGTGTTTCACTGACCTTCAAAGTCCACATCCCCAACTAATTTGGTTTTTCCTGTAAGAGGATCATGGATATGGTTGATGCCTACGTCAATCACAGCTGCACCTTCTTTGACCATATCAGTTGTAATCAACTTTGGGATACCTGGAATCATCAACACATATTTAATTACCTTGGCCAGGTAGTCTTAGGTCATCAGTTTTGCATGATATCAAGGGGTGTGCATGCACAGCTATGCATGCACAAAATAGAACAGAATTCTTTCACTTGAATATTTCTTGTTACAATCCACACTGAAAACACCTATTCCTCAATTGCACCCAGTTTGTAACTACTACTACTACTACTACAGAAGAGAGGAAAAAAAAAAAAAAACAAAACACAAAAACATCCCACCAAAATCTGTGCCGTGGGTTTGGTTTTGGTGCAAGAAACGCACTCAACCAATAAGCAATTTTAACTGTTATGATAATCCCAGCACACAACACTGACCTTCCACAGAGGATAAAACAACATTTCTTGCTATTTATAACAATTTGGGAGACCTCTGCACTTGACCAGAGAGGCCCAGCCTGGGCACTGCACACCTTGTGGGCTGCATCTCTGTAGTGTCCTGGGATAGGAGTTTTTTGCTATTAAGAAATTCCAGCTAAAACAGCCACAACAAGCCACCTCAGCTTTTTCATACGCACTGTATTTCTCCAGCACATTTAAATATGAAGCATCTTGATATTCATCATGAATATGTGTTTCAGTCAGGACCCAGAAAACCTAACAGGTCACTTCAAAGTCTAGATAAGGAAATGTATCCATGGCTGTATGCCTCCTGTCAGGCATTTCTTCCCTACCATGCAACCTCCAACTTTCAGTAATGGGAATTTCCAACCTAAAAATTACTATTCACCTTGCTTCTTGACCAATTCCGTCAGTTCTTTGTTCTGAGAGGAATGTTACAGTATCTCCAAAAAGGGAGTCTGAACTCCCCTCTCCCCATCAAAGCAGCTTTCTCTCAGGTGGGGAGAAGGCAAAAAGGAAAAGAAACCAAATCCGTATGGTTTGAAACTGCAGTTTTATTGGAGGGAAGCGCTGGCATACAAGGCTCTGCCTCCATGTGCAGTGCTGGAGCATAGCCACTTAGTCATTTGGATACAGGCAATACAAGAACACTCTTTGCTCTCCATTTCTCACTCCCCCATAAGACACTCGCTTGAAACTCTGCTTCTCATGTTGAGCAAGCCAAGATCTCAAACTCTTTCCTAGCCCATTTGATAACATCTGACTGCATCTCCTTCATCCCCCTCTGATGTAATCCACGGCAACCTGGCTGGTAATTGGATAATGCCTCAGCCTTATGGGGGTAAATGATCTGCGTGTGATAGGGCTGGAAGCATATTAATGGAAACTGCACAGTTACACCCTTTGTAAAATGGTTTGATAATAAGCCAAATACTTAATAGCAACAAATGAACTAACCCCCAAACCAAATGAGCATATCTATTTACTTAAGCCTACTTTACATACCAAGTAGGAAGGGATAAACATTAGAGCAGCTTTTCCTAAAATGCACTGACTGAAGAATATGGGAAAAGCTTTCATTGGTAATTTTTGTAGAAAATGATGAATCACATTTCAAACAAAGGAAAAACAAGGCCCTACCTAATCCGAGTTTAGGTGCAAGGACTGTGAAATAGCCAATTTCTAAGAAAGCTAACCAGACACTACCTGAATAAAGGGTCTGATTAACCAGCACTTCCTACACAAGACGACCACAGATCATGTCCTGAGGGACAGCACAAGTAGTCCAAGCAGGAGTTCATCTGGCATTTGGCACAGTCATTACTTTTTCTCTTTACCCCCTCTCCAAACCTAGCAGGCAGAGGAGTCTTTCTCTCAGCAGACTGGAAAGCCCAGAGAGAAGGAGCAGCATGCTGACTGGTTCAAGAGTCCTGCTGCTTCCATCACCGCTTTGCCTGTCCTGTAGTGGCTCTAGGAGCATCACTGGTAAAGCTGCACTTACACTTCTGCCATGGGGCTGGGCCAATGGCAAAAAGAACAGACTCCATGGGATGTCTGTATAGGCAGGGATAGCAGGCCAAGATGGGAAATGCTGGGGTGGGATACAAAGTGTCAGGTGTGTGTAACAGGAAACACAATGCTTTGGCTAGAAATCCAAAAGCTGTGTGGTGTTGAAAGAGATTTTAGGGAGGGGTAGGCTGGACAAGAGCAGCATTGTTGGAACTTAAGATGCAAGGAGTTGGGAATGAACGAGAAGGAAAGAATAAACTGCATGGATAGTTGCAATCCAAGTAAGCAGGAAAACTGGTGCCCCAAGTCTGGGGGCAAATGAGATACAGCACACAGAGATGGATCTTCTTACACACAGGAGTAACAGAGAAGAGAAGCACCTGATTTGAAGGATTACCAAAACCATGAATGCAAGTGAACAGAAAAGCACTCAGAGGTGGTGCTTTTCCACATTAGAACAGACTCACTGCAACAAGTCACCAGTCAGGAGCCAGGATGCAGATGACTCTTGTAAAAGTACTACATAGCAAAAGGAATCTTGGTTTTCCATGCAAGCACACGCAAAAGAGCTCTTTTCCATTTGCACATCTTCTGCAGTGGCCTGTAACAGCAGCTGTTCCAACCTGGCAGGGGTACAAGTTACCTTTTTTTGCAACACTCACTGAACAGGTCACCCATTTCCGGGGAGTGTGTGATCCCAGAGGTGCAATGTGCACAGTTCTCATGTAACAAAAGGAAGCTTGCAATGATTCCACCTTTCTAAAGCGCAACCTTCCCCAGAGCACCCATTGGGGCAGGGCTGTGCGCTGTTTGCACAACCTAGCCCTAGGTTTTTCCATCATTCCAAGTATATCTCAAGTTGTGTAATGAGTGTTGTATCACGCTCCTGTTACAAATGACACAAGGAAAATAATGTGAAAGGTAAACATGGCTGAATTGCTACTGGACCGTTTAATTCCAAGCATAAAAAATGACAAACCATGTTCAGCACAAAAATCAGAAGCGATGATTAAACTGGAAGCAGTGAATTTGGATGAGAAGTTACTGGTTCCTTTCCAGTTAGCATACCATTGTTATCTTTTATTCATGGTGGTGAATTCTGGTCAGGCCCCCAGCTGAACAACCAGATGTGGGACAAATAAGTTGTTTCTTGCTCCTGGCCTGCCATAGGAAAGAGGCAGTCAAGTTAAACCCTGAAGGAAAGTGCATTTCACTTCAACAGGAAGCGACAAGCTTTAGACAGGTACCTGTCTGTCTTCATCCAGAAAATGGGTAAGGAACTGGGTCTTGAGGATGAGGAAGAGGGGGAAAGGGAGCAGAAAAGAGGAAAGACACAATATTCTTGTAGTCCTCCAAAATGGTACAAGAGAATGATATCCCTGAGCTGCAATGGGACCCAGAATTTTCCAAGGTTAGAGTAAGTTGGGTTGTTTGATTTTTTAAAATTAATTTGTATTTCTACTTGTAATACCTGTAAACAAATAACAGAGGCTGCTTAGAAGCAGAGTTCTGCTTGTTTCTTAGGGACCGATTAGTCAAACTCTAAGTATTTCACTTCACATTGCTTTAAGAGTATAAACACCGATCTTTCAGTCCCCTTCCTCTGGTCAATTACCATTCTCTTTCTCTTGACATGATAATTATAAAAGAAAAAAAAATGCCAGCCATTAATAACATAGGTTACCAAAACCTCCAGTTAATTTGGCAAGGTTGGCCTTAATTCTAACAGCGGGGGAATGATACCATGGTTTTATGAATGCAGCCTCCAGCTGATTTAAAGTAACTCTCCTGTTAAAATTTAAATGACTCATGATTTTTGCATGGCACAGAGAATGTTTTAATTTACATAATTATACCTGTATAAACTATGCACTGACTGGTTCCCAATCTTGAGTTCACTCTGAAGTCTCCCTAAGGGAAAGGTGTCGCATGTGACGAGAAACAGTTTATGAGTCTGCAAATGTGAAGGGCAAGAACAAAGAGCCAAATCACTTGCCCTTCCTACAATGAGAAATCCTACCCACTGCAACACCCTCAGCAAGCACGAGCACTGGTTTATTCAGTGAAACGTGAAACAGCCAGTGCCACAGACACAGACTGCAAAGTCCCCTTTTTAGGTTTGAAATGCCGCAATTGGAGTATTAACAACAACCAGTATTACCTGCAGCAACTATTACTATGTCAGCAAGCTGCGTATGGATCTTGAGCTGCTCTTTTGGGGTGTATCTGTGAGTAATGGTCACTGTAGCATCACCTGAAACAGAAGAGAATATCAATTAATTGTCAGATATAAAATGCAATAAAAAGTACAGCATTTACTTTCAGGTGCAAATTACTTACTTTGGTACAGTAACAACAGTATAGATGATCAGATTTGTCTTGGGATGTGACTTTTAAATCAGCATAGGCAGAACACTCACAACACTTGCTGCTCACACATATGAAAAAACATTTGTTCTTAAAAATTCTCCCAGGATTAATTCATTTGTATACTGTGGACCAAATTATCCCTTCCATGGCTTTGTTACATCCAGTGGAACTCCAGAAGGCAAACCCAGCATGGAATCCAGTGTCTGCTTTATCAAGCCCAGTTTGTACAGGGTGCCACAAGACTCAGTTGTTCGCCACAGACTAAAGCTTTAATACAAGATCACCAGCAGAAGCACAAGAAGCACACATCCTTCTGGGCAAACTCAAAACACCTGGGGCTGCTCCCGCGGACACCCACATTTCTTGGCAAGAGCTACGAATAAACCCTACCAGTAAGACATGAGTAACCCTTGTGCTGTTTGATGGAGATACTGAGGAGAGACCATGATGTGAACCATCGTGGGGAGAGGGTCTGAAGTCTCCTGCTGCATCCAACAGCAGGCATGGTGCTCCCTCGAGGACTGCTCAAACAAGCAGCAAAGATAACAGCTCTCAAAGAAGACTCTTTCCAACCCTCTCTGCAATTATTTGTACTGCACAGTGTTCAGGTGTTACATACCCCCATATCTGCCTTCCACTCATCACAGACACCTAGGCCATATTATTTGCCATTAAACTAAAACTTTTTGCCTTCTCAGACATTACCATCACATCTGCTTCCTTTGGAATGTGTCTGAGTGATCTAATCTGTGCCTCTCATCTTATTAACTCTCTCAGGCATCTCATCTTCAACCTTTCTGTGCTCCGACTTCTCTGCTCTTTCCCCTCACCTTTTAACCCTCTTCTTCAGGCTCTACAGTGCACATGATCTCCCCAAAGACAAACAGATGAAGACATTTGCAGATAATGAAAACAGAAAAAGTACAGGCTTGAAAAAAACAGAGTCTTCTGATACCTGCTTTAAGCAAAAGTAGTATGTTTTGCCCAAAATCACAATCATTACTCAGCAGAAAGGTTGAGAAAAACCAATGGATAAAATCCAAAGTTACAAAATTATCTCTGAGTAATAAAATAGGTGCTAATCTGGCACAAAGATTTTAGTGAGGAATGTGTCTGTAGTCAGCTCCTGAAACCAAGTAATTGCTTTCACTACCAAAAAGGAAAGGACAAAAAAAGGGGAAAAAAAAAAAAGCCCCTACCTTGAGAATAGCAGTCCAGAAGCTTACAGACACCTCAGAAAGGGGAGGTTTTCCACTTATTTGTGATCATGCCCAAACAGAAAATAAACAACTATTTTTACACTGCTACTTCTGCTGAAAGAAGAGGAATATATTTAACAATTAAGATTCCACATCATACTCCCAAGTCAATTCCCTAGCTTATAAAACAGAGATAGTCTCTTGACCTGCCTACACAGAACATTATTTATTTTGGAAGGGGTTCACACAGCTTTTCCATCTGATCAGATATTGCCACCTGCAGGACATGAGTGTTTCTACACATAAAACATCACAAATTACGACAGTCCCCAGCTTTTAATTTGTGTTCATAATCTATAAAAAACCCCAACCAAAACCTTCAACAAAAAAAAGAAATAAAAAACAGTACCACACACACACACCCCTTGCATCATTTCTCAATATTTAATCAAATACTTAATCAAATCAGCCCAGTTGCTGAAAAAACTCTTTCTTAACTGATAACCAGAGAAAGTTCATTTTCAGCATTTCATTGTAGGTCTTCTCTGGTCTCTATCCTCCTGAGTTAAAAAAATAAAGCTGAAATCATGGCCTGGCCTGCCTTCCTTTCCACACGCCATCCAGGCCGGTCTCTTGCTGCTCACAGCAGAAGCAGAAATTAAACCCAGGTGCAGAAGATGCATCAGATCTTCACGGAGAGCCCCATCTGTGAGTCAGGGTGGAAAACTCCACCAGATCACCCCAAATACATTAGTATTTATCATCATGTACACAGCATATACATACACAGTTAATGCTAGTTCATGATCAGAGAAGTACACGTGTTCCTTTGTTTTCTCATTTCTCAGCTGCTTTATACTGTGTACCAACACTTAGCAGACTGGAAAACTAGAAAACTACCTAAGAAATAAATCTGTTTCTTCAGATTAGGCAAAGATAACTTTGATGAGTTAACTCCTTCTGTATCTAGACTCCAGCGTCAGCAAGGGACTATCTGAACATTCTTCTGTCCCTACATCAAATATGTGATATACTTCGAACCACTGGCAATGCCAGCAAACAGGGTTGCCAGGGAAGTCATCTGGCATGTAAGGAACCAGAACATTGGCAGAAGACCATGAAGCACCACAAAAAACTCATGGACTGGCCCCCCAGAACAAGCTGCACTACCAGACAGTCAAACAGGAACTAGAAACCCAGTATACAAGACAACAAAACTGAGCCATGGATCCAATCAACTCAAAAGCTGGAAGCTGCAAACAATATTTAGTTAAAGCTAAAAACTGTCCATGCAGCTGCTGTGGGTTTCGCAACAAGCAGCTGAAAGCATCACAGGTCACTAGGTCTCCTCATTTCCAGCTGGGAAACGTGTAAGTAGTTTGTAACACAACTTTGTGCTGTACCAAGCCTACTTCAAACATCAGCTGCACTGCTAGTAATAAATGTCACCCAGTATTTGCAGCAAATGGCAAAAATGCTACTAATTTTCGTGGGAATGAGGATGAGACCAGAACTATGCACCAATGGTAATTACAATTCAAGCACTGAGAGAAGTTCCAAATAGGAACTTTCCCACAGAGTCTGAATGGAAAAACCAACTCTATGATTAGTATAAAGCTTTTAGTGTTTTATTATATTAATAACAGATTTCGCTCTGCTCCAATTAAACAGGCCTGGGATTAAATGTCCATGTTTACCTCATTTGTCCACACCACCATGGCAGTTTCTGACATCAAAATGAAGTTGCAAAAGGGCAGCATTTTATCTAAATTATATTTGTTTTCATTTCAACAGCACAATTATATCAGCATATGTAGGCTTCTGTAATTAGAATTACTTAAAAATATTTCCACCACACCACCCAATTTCCAGGGGGATATAAACTGCACTGCAGAAATATCCCCCAGGCTAACATGTAATCATAGAGCTCATGCTGAAAAGTTCCTTGGTTGGTCATTTGGGTATTTTCATAAGCAACACCTCACTGACACAGCACAACACAAGGGTCATGTTGCACCTCTCTTTTTATTCATACATAAATGTATATGTGCGTATACGTATATATACGTGTATGTGTGTGCTCACGTGCGTATGACAAATGAAATCAATATCGAACAAGCATGAGGATACGGCATACAAACAGCTATGCTGGATAAACATCACAGGAGCCTCTGCAGCTCTTCAAGGCCTCGCTGCCATTATTAACCTCAATGATCAGTGCTGACTATGTTGAAATAGTAGCTGTTTCAAATGGAGGGGGAAATGATGACTTAATAACAGAAAAAGTCAAGTCCAGAAACTGCTCTCCTGAGAATAAGTCAGGAAATATGTTAGCAAATTTATTTCCTTGCTCTGGTGGCAAGTATTGACAAGAGTGGAAAGCTTTCCCTTTAATCTGAGTCCTCTAGTCAGCTTTATTTTCAGGACGTCACAAATGGAAACATTGGGACAACATTCCTGGACTTACCTCCAGGTCTTTCATGCTCTCCATCAGTATGTAAAAGCATTGAAATAGGCATTCCAACATTCTTAGACCTTCCAGCTACAAGAACATTTTTTCCAAATGTTTGTATTCCTTGTAGGAAAAAAAAGAATAAAAAATTATATTCCACTATTTTGATACATCTAAAGCCTTCTTCTCAATCCCTGAGACAGAATTATTTGTTATTGTAGACTGCTGACATCAACACAACTTGAAAATCCACAAGGCTGAATTTGAGGGATGAATCCACAAAAGAACTTTCAGCTTTCACTTTGAAGAAAGAAAACTGACAACTCATTCGGGTTATCTGAATCACCCTTAGCAAGGACTTAATTTCCCTGCTCCAGCCACAAAGGGAAGCACTTACGTCTGACAATAAGAACATGTAGATTCTAAATGATAAATGACAACTATTGAACGCATATGCATTTTTTTCCCCTTCTAGTACTGAATTAAGTGCTCCCATTTTTTGTTCTTGTTTCTTCCCCCTTAGCCACAAGAACTTATGCATTCAAATCTTCTATTTGACAAATAATCATGTCAACAACAGCACAGAAAATTCCCTGCGAAACGATAAAATTCAGAAAGTTACTGAAGTGTTCCACCGAGTACTACTGTCTACACTTAATTAATAGCTGTGCTACTGGCACAAGATCCCATCTACTTGGCAACTCCCTATTATTCAGATTAATACTCTAAATGTTTGTTCTTCAATCAGCCCAATGCATTTAGATAACCTAGACCTTTTAGCTCACACCTGAGTTAATCCTTTGTTCACCTCCCAGGATAAAAAGAGTTTCAGGACAGCCGGAGTCTCTTACCTGTCCGTTTTATGATTTCCCAGACAGCAGCAGCGGTGGCAGGGATTATGGAAGGCTGATCAAGACACAGGCGTCCAATATTCATGATATGGAATCCATCCACATCCTTTTCAGGGGCGATAGCGTTACAGACTGTCCGTTCATCTATGTGATCTAGGAGACACACAGCTCTCAGCTACAGCTGCTTCACTTGTCAGGTGCCATCAATACCACCGGAGTCATTACAGAGACAAACACACGGCCCGGATCTAGCCAGGGTAATTAATTACTGTTCTTGATTGAACAAACTACACTCCCCCTAAAAGCAGCAGTTACAATTCCACCTTTTCAAGCAGTTTACTGAGAATTAGGTTATGGCATTTGTCCCAGTGTTAATACAACAGATTCTGTCAAAATATGAGAGCCCAGTACTCAGCTGAGAATGGGACAGTAACTACAAGAAGAATGTTTAAGCAAGTCACTTCAGAGTCACCTATGCATTCTGGAAGTCTTAAATATGAAGTGGCTCAAAAACCCCAACAAACCACAGGAGAACAGTTATATGCATTATTCTGGTTTCTAAGCCCACAAAGGATACATGGCCTAAGTTTTAAACAAATACATGGAAATCTCAAGCTGAAATAACTTTGCAGGTCTAGCTTTCCTTTTTCAATAATACCATTGGTTCTAGTCAACTGTTAATCAGTAGGACCAAAACACATCCTACTTCATTAGAAAACTGAGAATACACAAAACTTTGATATCGGTGATCTCAAAACACTAAATATGGCTTAAAAGACATTGCTTGCACATAATTTAGTATTCATATCTATTAACAGTGAACATTTTTCATACGCACTAATGCTATGGGACACCTCTGCAAGTGCTTAAAGCTTATACTGCATGAACATTAGCACTGATTATGGAAAAATGTGTTTGCCAGACCTCTCTCTGCAGAGTTACAAACCCAGGCATAAACCTGGAATACATAAAACACTCCAGAGAACAGCTCCACAAAACATCCCATACTGACCCACGGCCTGCTGAGACACCCAAAATGGCCATCGCTGACCCGCAGCCTGCTGAGAGCCCCAAAATGGCCGTCACTGACCTACAGCCTGCTGAGACAACCAAAATGGCTGTGACCAACCCACAGCCTGCCCCAAAATGGCCGTGACTGACCCACGGCTGCTGAGAGCCACAAAATGGCTGTCGCTGACCCACAGCCTGCTGAGAGCCACAAAATGGTGGGAAATGACCCACAGCCTGCCCCAAAATGGCGGTGACCGACCCACGGCCTGTGGTAACCCAGAGCTGTTTAAAGGTTTTCTCTGGGAGAAAGTCAAGCTGACCCCCAGACAGGATAAATGGAGAGAAAGCCACTGACCCTCTGTGGGTTAATGACCAGTTTGTTATTGAACCTCCTGATAATTTGGTTGTTTCTAGTGTGCACCAATAAGAGTGAATCAAACTACCTTCTCCTAAACCTGACAAACGGGCTGGGGCTTTACAATTTTCATCTCAGAGCAACTGCTTTTTGCATTTTTTGCATCACCCATTCTAGCCACAACCTGAACAGAATCCTTCAACTGTGTGGTAAGCTATCCCAGTGTCCAAGTCAGAGAGCACTACAGGAGGCTTAAAAGAAACAAATAAAGGAAAATGAGTGCCAATTAGGAAATTCAAATGTTGCCAGTAAAAATATTTTAGAGACATAAACAGGATGTTTTAATTTAGTAGGTTTTTGCGGTATTGCATTAAAAGGAGCTACATAATTAAAAGATATGCATGTTATAGAACTTGAACCACGGTAATCTCCTGTTAAAAGATTTCCAATTAAAAAAACCCTAGAGTTAAACCAGGCTGCTATGATTTGTAATTTAATTCTCCATTTTTTTACGAGAGGAAATTTCCTTCTGAATCCTACTGAGAAAAGACTGTGGAAATTAAGATATTAAGTACATTGATGAAAGAGTCTCTTAGAACTGAAACTTGCCTCACAGAGACTGAAAGCAACCTTGTTTTTATGTCAACTTGGGGATTAAAAAAAAAACAAGAAAGGAATTTGGAGTAACCTATTAAATGGCTTTTGCAAAAGAGAACTTGTTACCCTTAGGCAAGTCAGTTGTTCATCGAACACAGACTTGGCAGCCACGCTTTTCCTTGTGCCTGGGATGAGCAGAACACTGCTCTGAGAAACATCTCCTCCTCACTGTCTGTCTGTAGCTTCCCAGAAACAGACAGATAATAGATACAATTATGTAAAGGGAAAAAAAATCATGCTTTACATGGATATTTTCCGCACTCAAAACTGATTTGCAGAATTTCAGAACAGGGTTTACAGCACTCGAAAGAAATGCAGTTGCACAGTTAGGGACAAGTGAGCTGTGGGCCTGAGAAGAGGATGTGGACACCTTCCTTCTCCTTCAGAGACACTTTCAAAACACAGTCCTGGGCAAGCCACCCCCGAACCAACAAACCAATCAACCCAACTCAAACTGTAGAGACAGTCACTATGGTATTCAACAAGCAGATTCTGTTTGCCTCAAGAAATGCATTTTCCTGGTTTGCTTTCACATGCCTTCTTTACTTCCAGAAGAACAAAATAATTTCTTATCTTATTGTGAGTCTCATAAAACATCAACTGATACCCGTACAAATTTCCTTGCTGTCATTCCAAGCCACTATCCAGGCCAAGTTCCTCTCTGCACTCCCCCTCTCCCTTGTTAGCTAAACTTGCAGGACTACACTGGGCATCACTTGCCAAGCAGCTCCAGCTTGCACACACAGAAACTTCTGTTTACATAACAAACATCTGCCTCTGGTGCTGGCACATGAAAAATAAAGGCTGGTTTTCAAAAGGGAAGACTGATGAAAATAAAAACATAGCACAAAAGGGATTTGAAAAAATACTGTATGGATTTTCATCTTCTGTCTCAAATAAATTAATATTTAATGGCCATCTCCCAGGCAATTCAAACTCAGATACAGGAAAGTCTCCAGAAAACCATCACAAGTAATGCACTCAAAAGGTGCACAGAAAAGAAGTTCTCCTCAGGCAAAGATGACAATCCTCAAAGTTAAATTGCCCTGGCTTACAAAAGTGCAACAGAACAAAGCTATTTCTGATTCCACTTTTAACCCAATGCTGGTCAAAAGCCACACCTTGTGTGGTTTACTGCAAAAAAAACCCAAACCCCACACAATAACCTCAATTCTGGAATAAGCAGCATCCACTGATAAAGTTTGCACAACTTCTGGGTTTTGTCTCCTTCCATTACAAGGCAAATAAAAAAAATTTGGAAAATGAGCTAACTTAGCTTTCGGCCCTTTAGTTTATTAAGTTCCTTGGAGGAAAAAAAATTCAGTTATCTGATTTCTATTTGACATCTGTTATGGAAAGAACTTCCTGAACATTTGCAGTTCATGAAAAATTGCACATTCAACTTTACTATACAGACACTGCAATATTGACAAAGTTCTGCTACTGATTAAATTATTCTAAGGCGTTTCCTAAGGCAAGCAACAGCCAGGCCTGTCTGATCGGCTGGATGGAGGCTAACTAGTCTTCATGTAGTTACCGTGACAGATTTGTCACAGCTCTTGAGAGGAATCTTCAACCAAATATTTTAGGGCTTCAGCATTTGAGTGTACGAGCATCAGACATTTCAATTGACACAGCTAGAATTATCTTCAGGCTTTTTTTCCTTTCTCATGTTGACCAGGTTTAAATTCACAACATTTCAAGACTAAAGGAAGTTCTGAACTGTGCGCTGATGAAAGCAGACAGCTCAAGAGCAGACTGTAGTGACCTGACACCTCCCCATACACAACAAATGCATTTCTGCGAGTGGTACCTAACCATTTCCACGAGTACCCACACCAGAAAGACAAGTGACTCATGACATCTCCCATTTCTGGGGATCACAGCACTAGACTGGGAGTCCAGTGTATGAGCCTGCTTCCTTTGCTCTAGGCTTCAGACAGGATGATTTCCATCCCTAGGCTGTCAGCGCTCCATCTTTTGGAGTTCTCATTGCCGCTATGAAACTTTGTTAATTACATTACCTGCTGCTGCTAATCTCTGTTATTGGTAGAGATGTTTGTTCAAAGGAAACCAACCACATTCCATCAGATCCTACCTTGATGTCCAAGATGTGGCTCCTTACTTGTGTTATACTTCCACCTTGTGGCAAATTTATTTCAGTACGTGGCCCATTTCAGGCAGCTTTCATGTAACACCGAGTGCAAACCCTCCTCATCATGAACACTGCTGTTCATTACAAACACAACCAAAACATTTTTTCCTCCATAACTCTCAGCACCTGCCCCAGTTCTGCTGTTTTATAGATACAAAAGAGTTTCAGTTCCGTTTTTTTTTCTTTGCAAGTTTTATCACTGCAAAATTACCACTTTGCCAGCTACTCCCCAGTGATACTTCAGTGAGATTTTATTACAAATTAGGAGAAGGGAAGTAAAAAACTCAATAATTTAGTCAAGGCTTTTAGGACCTTCGCACAAAGCTCCTCTGGAACATTAGGGCCAGCACAGAAAACATAAATAAATGTTAAAGGCAAAATCTGGAATCACTATGAGAAAGGCTATAGCATCATCTGCTACATAGCATAATTTTGCATGATACAGGGGATGAAAGTATTTAAATTAAGGCAAACCAGTGCAACATGCTAAAAAAATAAAGATAATTCAACTGGATAAATTATGTGAAATGCCTTGAAACACCATTCTGATGGATCATTAAAAAAGGCAAGTTTAACACACGAAGTTATTCTCGGGATTTCTTTTTATCTTTAAGAGGAACTGCAGGTTCAACAAAACAATCAACATCTCAAGTAAACCTTCATTATGCATGTCCTCTTTCAAGGTACACTTGCAGCCCAGAACTATTAAACTCTTTCCTCTTACATGGACTGTACATGAGGAGTGGGACAAAGATGTCACCTACCCGGGAGAGGTAGCTGAACTAACAAACCACTAACTCTTGAATCCTTGTTGAGTTTTACTGTCATTTCCAAGAGCTCTTCCTGTGAAATGTCTTTAGGCCTCAGTATGATCTCACTAGAAATGCCTGATAAAAACAAAAAACAGAAGACATGTCAGAATAAGGAAATTGAGCGATGTGCAGCTTAGTCATTTAGTCCAAAAAATCTCTCTGATGCTTAATAACTGTTTCCTAACAACATTTTAAGACACAAAATGAAAATTATGGCTCCCATTCCAATCACATTAAAACTACCTTCTTCATACACCCATGCACTTTCTTTTCTTTAGGTCCATCAGAGAAAACGCCGAAGAAATTAGTGCAAATTTTAATTAAGACACTAAGGGGATTCCTCCTGCTTTATTTTTTTCTTTTTAAATACGAGTATCTTGCACTTCCCAAAGGATCACTTATATGACATACCCACAGCTGCAGCTGCTTTTATCTTGTTCCTGACATAGATGTGACTGGCTGGATTGTCTCCTACTAATATGACAGTGAGGTGAGGCCTCTGGTTCCCAGCGGATATCCACAATTCTACATCCCTTCGAACTTCTTTCAAAACCTGGTGAGCAAGCTTTGTCCCTGAGATAACGGTTGCTTCGTCACTATAAAGACAAAAAGACACACAATATTTAGGTCTAAAATTTTACCAAGAAGACACGTTTAAGTGTGTGATCTACCATTTTAAACACTGCCAAATGTTTTGATTCATTTGCTAGCACTTCAAATATTATTTGAAAAACATTAACACACTACAAATCTACATGGGAAGTGTTTCCCCACTCTCTTATTGAAGAGCAGAGATGTGCCATCAGTGCACATGGAATAGGAGCTCACCAGCCACAACTCGCCTTCCCAACACACATAGCCAGCCACGTAAACTTACGTGAACTCCTGCATTTTGGAATAAAACATGAGAACGTTCTTATGCCCTTAGGTTTTACTGGTTTAAGGAATGTTTACCCACTTCTCTCCCCAAATTTCCTTAAAAATGGATTTGACATGGAATTATTCACACTATTCTTTTGTCCAAGCCTCAGTGATATGAATATTTCTCATATTTCATAGCTGCTAGGAAGGAAGACGGTAAATAGCAATTCTCACATCTCTAAAATATAAAAATAGCAAATACTGAAATATGTTGATGCTTCTTAGGTTCAGAATCTAAATAGTTTAAGTCCTTTGATGGAAATATCATACAAGAACTGCATGAACAAATATAGCATTGCCTGTACAGAAAGCTTAAGCTGCAGCAGGCTATTCAAGACATTGAAACTAAGATGTGAATTATTATTATTTTAAAGTTTATACACATTAAAATCTTGACCAGGTGTTCGTCAATGACAGGTTTAATGACAGATTTGTGACATATTTCATGACCTAGTTAAATGACAGACTTAATATGTGTTACTACACCACCCTGTCCCA
Organism: Eulacestoma nigropectus; assembly: GCA_013397775.1. NCBI lineage: Eukaryota > Metazoa > Chordata > Aves > Passeriformes > Eulacestoma > Eulacestoma nigropectus. Next base: position 200,646 of record VZTE01005937.1, read on the forward strand.
CTGTTATCCCACCCGCCCATGGATGTTCTTACTCGGAACCCAGAGTGGATTTACAACAAAAATTGATGTACTGAATTCTGCTTGTTTATGAATTCAGTGACTTGCAGGACATGATAGAAACAAAGATCTGAGCTGCCACTTTAGATCAATTTGTACACAAAAAGCCTGAGATCATATCGAGCATCCCAACAGGACCTTATATGTCACATGCATAACACACAAAAACCTCTGGAAATTATTAGTGCAGGAACATCTATGTTTTGCAGAACTGGAAAAAACAGTTACTAGCAGCACAGAACAGAAATAGGATTTGCACTGATCCAGAAATACAGCTATTTCTCCCAAAACTGGCAGAATCAATTCTCGATACACAGAACATCCAAGGGGTCAGATGCTTATTTCAGTGGCTGTTTAGCTCACTCATCTTTTCATTCTTGAAATCACAAAGACAGTGCTTTCAGCATAGGCACTTCCAATCTGCTGAATTTCTTCAGTCAGCTTTCAGCCAGGATTTAAGACAATTATATATAAATGAAAAGGCTGACAAGCAGGAGCTCAGAGAGACCCTCCCATGCACACCCAGGCAAGAGCTCAGAGCTGCAGTGCTGCAAAACCAACACCAGAATCCCTGTGCAGACAGTGCAATAGATTAAACACAGGGGGTGATTATTGTCAGGACACTGATCCCCACTGCACCAAAGCACGCCCTGTTTGCCACCAAATGATAAATATATACAGTAATTCTGTATAAATCCACTGACAAGCTCTTTAAGGTACCAAGAGCAAGCAAATGCGTACTCACAGATTCCCCTCTGGGAGGGGGCAGGAAGGTCACATCGCAAGGGCTACTTCAGTTTAAGTGGCACTGCTTAAATCCCCGATGGATCACCAAGGCCAGGGCCGCCGCCCGCTCGCCGCCCGCCCTCCCGCTGGTTCTTCCCCGTTTTCCCGGAAAGAACCGCGGAAACTCAGCGGGAATCCGAGGCCATCCACCCCGAAGAACGATCGCAGGGGCCCCGAGCCTGCTGATCCCTCAGGCGTTTCGGGCCCGTTGGACCCGCCGCGCCATGAGGGGTACGAGGACGAGGAGGAAGATGAGAAGGAGGAAGGAGGAGAATGAAGAGGAAAAAGACCCGACCGGCGCCGCTTACCTGGCGGCGCTGCGAGGGGAGCTGCTGGTGCTGCGAGTGAGGGCTCGCCACCGCCTCAGGGGCGCCCAGCCCGGGCGCAGCAGCGCAGCAGAGCAGGAGGAGGCGGAGGAGAAGAAGGCTGTGGTGGCCGCCGCCATTTCGGTCGGTCCCCACGGACGCAAGCGCCGCCGCAACCAAGCGACGAAGGGAGGAGGCGGGACCATTGCCGGCACCGGGATCGCCGCGGGGCGGGCGGAGCTCAGGGACGGGTGGAGCTGATGGAAGGGTGGTGCTGGGGGCGGGAGATGCTGAGCGACGCGCGGCGCTCAGGGCAGGGCGGTGCTAAGGGCGGGAGATCGTGAGGACGGGCGGACCTGAGGGAACGGGAGATGCTGAGGCGCGGGCGGAGCCGCCGGTCGACGTGACAGAGATGTCGAGCCTCAGGGTACAGCTGTAGCCACGCAGACGATGCCCCAAACACGGGCTTCGGCTGCAGCCTTTGGTTCTCGTGAGCTGCTGTTCCCCTCACAATTTGGAGTGGGCAGACACAGAGCTCCACAGACAGGAATCGATGCCCTTCATAGTTTTTCCCTGCACCTTCGTGTGTTCTGAGGGGAAAATCTCATGGAATTACTTGCAATTTGCATATTGGTGCCTTCTGTCACGTTCAATGGCAGATTTTATAGTAAAAAGTTCGTCTGTGTGGAGAGGAAGAAGAAAACAAACGGAGATCTGAAATAGCATATAAAAAGCATGCCGAAATAAAAACAGCACCCTCACCAGCCTACTGACAGTGGGCAAATTCCCTTATAAAGTTGGGAAAAGCTTTGGAAAGATGTGTCAGTTTAGTGAGGCTACATGTTCTCCTACGGTCCTGGCAAAGTTTTTGTTGAGTTAGGTGTTTCCAAAAGGAATGTGGCTCGGGTGCTTCCACAGACAGTGTGCATGCTGCGTTTTAATGGCTTGTTCTTTCTAAAATATTATTCTTATCAAATTATACCCTAGATAAAAACACTCCATTGTCCTCCCGTCCCTGAGCACCGCCCTTCCCTCAGCATATCCCGCCCTCAGCATCTCCCGTCCCCGGCGTACCCGGTCCTGCTACTTGTCCGGGCGCTTCCCCTCGTTTCTTGGTTGCGCCGCCGCTTCCACCTGTGGACACCGACCGACATGGCTGCAGCCACCACGGGGGTCTCCTCCTTCTCCTCCGCGCTGCTGTTCCCGGGCTGGGCGCCGCTGAGGCGCTGCTGGTGAACCCTCACCCTCCTGACGCCCCGAGTCGGCTGCAGCGCCAGCAGCGCCCCTCGCAGCGCCGCCAGCTGCGCGGCGCCGGTCGGGGACTTTTCCTCCTCGCTCCTTCCTCATCATCCTTCTCATCCTCCTCGTCCCCCTCACGCTGTGGCGGGAAGCGCGCGGCGGGCAAAAAGGGCGCGAAACGCCTGAGGGGACGGCGAGAAACATCAGTATTTGATAGGGGATCGAATGTGAAACAAAGGTTCTGGTACTAATTTTAGAAATTAAATAAAATAAGTATCAGTAAAAATAGTGATAAACATTTATAGTGCCATTCACAAATACTACTGGATCATTTAAATGCATGTTTTTGTGGAGAAACAAGGAAATGATTTAGTTCTGATTTATCTGAAATACCAGTTTCTGTATTACAAAATAAGTGGTAGACAATAATAACTATTCCTACTAGAAGTAGTAACAACTCTTTCTATATAGTGACAGTCTCCAAATTCTGTAATATATTTGTATAAGTGTGTGTTATTTTGACTTTTTCACTGGTTTTCATCATTAGTCAAACAAACCAGGTAGTCCCTGTGAATTGTAAGGAATATAAAATGTGGTCTATTAAATTTAAGCAGATTCTGCTCAGACTTTGCCATTTCCCAATGCAGTTCAGATCAGCTTAATTTGTAGGTAGTGAGGAGTATTTGCTTTGCCACGACTCTTTCTGAAGACTGTGACTCATTATAGGACCCCGCAGGAGTGACGATGAGGTGTCTAGTTGGTGCTTGAGCTCCCTGACAGGAGTACAACAGCAGAGAACATGGATTTTCAGCCTCAGGAAGTTTCTCTTAAGCTTGATTGACGTATCTTAATTGGGTTTACCTTGTCTTTCGGGTTATTCTAAAAGAATCATTAACAATTACAAATGTTGCCAAGAATTCTAGCGTGTAGTCTAACCACATATTACAAATTCTGTCTGATAAGGGGATCTTCCTGTGGATCTTACATTAAAGCTTATTCTATTAAAGGAAAAAAAAAAGAAAATCACAAATTAAAATTCTTTTTTTCTGATAACAAATCATCAAAACAAACCCAGCATTTTATGTTACTTTCACTTGGATATATAGATACAATTAGCACTGCTACTGAAGTCAACAAAAGATGTCTTTATGAATTTAAAAGAAAGCAAATCCACACTGAAGTTCCCTGCAATCCCCATACCTGTTATGCCCATCTTCTTGTCACTTGCCAAACCGTTCTTCAGCTGACTTTGGTTTTGATAGATCCACTCACCAGATGACTTAATGGCTTGGGATAGCACTCATATGTAGACAATCCCAGAAAGTAACTTCACTTCGGATCAGTCACATAAGTAAAAAAGCCCCAGAAACTATATAATGTCAGGTCACAATTTTCAATGTACTTTTCGTGCTAAAAGATCAGCAAAGATGTTGTATTGCTGATGTTATCTATATAAGCTTCTCTAAGATTGTGGCATTTTCTTTGTGGAAAGCGTGTATATTTTCCCAAAGCATCTCGAAAATTATTTAGACCCCAAAAGAGTTATGTACATATTACAGTTGTATTCCCTTCTATATCTTCACAATGTCACCATATTCTCTGTGAGGAATTAGACACACTGCAGCAGTAATGTCCCACTGCTGCAGAGTTCCCGACTCTTCACATTTGTTTGTTTTTTAACAGCAGAAAGTTTGTGCCCAGCGGAGATTTGAAATTCTCTGCTTTTCCCTTGCTGACTTGTGTGGGTTTTTTTCTGTCAGGCAAGGACCGATGGCTGCTGCCTAGGTTTTCATTCTGTGGGCTGCACAGCTATTTCGTTCAGAGCCAACAGTGGAATGCCGGCATTTAGGGTGGAAGTGAGGGGCTGCAAAGGGCTGAACAACCTGGGGAAAGCCATGCCCGCCATCCCGGTGGCGGGGGTCCGCCCTGAAGGGCGATGGCGGGGCAGCCGAGCCCACCGTCCCCTCAGGCGTTTCGCGCCCTTTTTGCCCGCCGCGCGCTTCCCGCCACAGCGTGAGGGGGACGAGGAGGATGAGAAGGATGATGAGGAAGGAGCGAGGAGGAAAAGTCCCCGACCGGCGCCGCGCAGCTGGCGGCGCTGCGAGGGGCGCTGCTGGCGCTGCAGCCGACTCGGGGCGTCAGGAGGGTGAGGGTTCACCAGCAGCGCCTCAGCGGCGCCCAGCCCGGGAACAGCAGCGCGGAGGAGAAGGAGGAGACCCCCGTGGTGGCTGCAGCCATGTCGGTCGGTGTCCACAGGTGGAAGCGGCGGCGCAACCAAGAGACGACGGGAAGCGCCGGCACAAGTAACGCGCTCCAGATCGCGGCGAGGTAGGCAGAGCTGAGGGAAGGGCGGTGCTGAGGGGCGGGCGGCCCTGAGGGCGGGAGAAGCTCATCCTTGAGGTAAATCTCCGCAGTCGCCAGGGGAGCTTTATTTAGGAAAACCCGTGTGCTATTTCTTTTCTGTGCCAAGCCGTTTCTGCAGACGGAATAAGAACCTCCTTTTTATTTATCCTGACTGTGGAAACTCCTTTAAGTATAGCGCCTTCATTTGTAATGTGTTCAGCTACTTTAATCAAATAGTAGTGGCAAAAAACCCCAAACTCTATAACAATTGTTGCTGTCTTGGCGGGTGATAGCTTCTGAGTGTACTCTTTCTGTGTGGAAGAGGATAGTGAGCTCAGATCCATTGAGCAAGGTGCTTGGCTAGGTTTTTGCAGAAGTAGGTGTTCCTGTATTTTTGACGTTAAATGGAATATATTTTTCAAGAACTTTTCCTGCCTTCCTAGAGAGGTCTTTACAAACGACTGACATGTTATTCAGATGGTGACAGTCATCAATTTTGAGTACCCTTGCCGAGTAAGCATGTTTACTTTCTCCATAAAAGCATTTTGCTTCCATGGTCTGCAGCTAAGGAGAACAAAGCAGTTTCCTAGTCATTCCTCCAAATATTTTACAACTGTTTTCAGTTCATCAAGGTGATTACAATATAGCACAAAATACGCTGTTTACTCAAAGCTGGAACATTACATGGAAACCAAACTCTCTTTCCGATTCCATGAAACAAAACCCCAAATAATCGCAGATGTTAAATGTAGCTTTAAGTTGCAATGATAGGCTTACTGGGACTGTGTGCATTTGACTTATCTACAGGCACTTATCTGAATCTCTTAGGGTACAGTGAAGATTAACTTTCTTCATGCTTAATATCTTGAGAATTCAAAGAATGGATGATAACAATTCCTGAGCCCCATGAGGGCTTCAAAAACCTCAAAGGCTTTTGATGTGTCCTGTTTTACTAGCATTTTTTGTTGGGCAATGTACTTTCCTGCTGGAAATTGGGTGGGAGGCAAAAATCCAGAGTTGCATAAGATATTTCCATTGCTGTTTTAGTAAATTAACTTGCATCTGAAGAAAAACATATGACATAGAGCAGAAAGGAAGAACTGTAGAAGTTTTAATGAGCCATGATTTTAAAAAAATAGCATGTAAAATAGACATCTATTCCTGCAGGTAAGTTATACTTTTCAGCTTTTGAAGGAATCTGGTTATTGTCAGTCTTTTAGTCACGGTCTTTGGTGTGTACTAGGCAGGGAAAGTGAAATATCTGCCTTGAGATTTTGCAAATATCTGCTGTTCTGATAAAGTGAAGCTGGATGTAGCTCTCTCTGGAATCCATGCTGTTCCTGAGACAGACATGGTGCAACAGGGCAATGTGGTCATTTCAGACAGACATCATTCCCAGGGGCAAAGCCATTATGTGTGCAGACACACTGGAGTTTGTTGAGATGTGGCCAGTGCAGGCAGGACTTTCTCGAGGTTCTGGAGAGGGAGCAACAGTTTCAGGTCACCTTTGAATGGCAGGAAAAAATGGTGACAAGGAAAGGGAAGAACATTTCATGCTCTCTAACCATGGGTGTGCAAAGGAGACAGATTTCCATATACCTTCATTTGTCTGTCCCGTGTTCTGGGGATAAGCCAGCTTTCCTCAGATGTCACGGAGAACACTCTTGACTCACCCATGTCAGCAAGGCCAGGATGTGGTTGTGCCTTCAGATAAGGTTTTGTTGGATTTCATGTGCAAACAGTAATTGGTTTGTCTGTCACTAAACAAGTACCTTGTACCTAGTGATGGAAGAGATTGTTTGCACTAGAAATGTGCACTGAAGAATCCGGATCTGGGGATGCTTGGCTTTTAGAAGTGTCAGGGATCCTTGTTACAGCTGGGACCTGAACAATTTTTTTTCTGCAAACAAATTTACTGTTGCCAACTTATACTGTTTCTTACCATAGGAAACACTGTTACTCTTTCCCACCCAGCAAATTGTGTTTAACTTTATCCACAACCCACTTCAAGTTAAACCAGAATAGAAATTCCTGCAGATTGCAGGGGCGTGCTTGGGTTCAGAACATCCATCCTGGGGTTAATCTCTCTTCACATCAGCAGCTCCGACCGGAGGTTGTAAGTAATGTGCCTCTGAATATAGAAATACATTTGCTTGGTACAAAGCACCCCTGACACTTCAGAGAGCACTGATCTGCAGGTGTGTCCAGGAATCCCTGGGTACACAGAGATCACTGCTTCCCTGCATCCCACTAGCCCAACTGACACAGTTACACAGATCCATTTAATGTGGAATTCACAAAAAAACACAGTATATTTTTCAACAGGAAAACTTTTTTATTGCATCATATATTTCATTATAATATCACGATAAATCCACCTCTTTACATACAATTTTCCGAAGCAGAACAATGAAAATTAGTTATTCTTTATGAGTTATGACAGTATGTCATACGAGTAGACATAAAATATCTAAGTCTCTTCAGAACATTTACTGTTCCTTTAGATCTTGCATAAATACCAAATACTTTAATGTAAACTCATTTAAAAACAAACCAACTAACCAACTCCAACATCATCTGGTTAAAAACCAAACCAGTCACGGCACAAACCCCCACAATTTCATAGAAATTATTAAACTCTTCTAAGTATTGAATAGGGGCAAGACTTCAGGGGCAAAATTTGTGATTTCTTTGGACAGTATCTTGTGCAAAAAGATCCAAGGCATTCTGCATTACAGGCTGGTGAGTTGGAGTAGGAAAAAGAGATTCAGCAAAACATTCTTGCTTGAACCAGGTTTTTTTCCTGTGTAATCCTGAACGGGCACTGATATGTTAAGTGTCAGACAGCACTCTTGCTATTTCTGACAGAAAGATAACCCCCGATCATCGGCACGATCCGTTCAAACCTCTCCTGTCATACTCTCTGCAGACGTTTGGAAAACATCTCCACGATGGGCCCATCTTCTTTTCAGACATTAATGCTGCTTTATAAGAGGGTATTGACAAATAGTATTTGGCAAGAGGGAGCTTGCACAAAGGTGGAGCAAACTGTGAGAATGTTGCTGAGAGGTGTCCAGCAAAGCTTATGCTGTCTTATCAAATGGATTCAATCACTTTATCTCAGTCAATAAATCCATACATAGGATTAGGCAATAGCAAATATGAGGAGAGGGAATGAAACACAGAACATCTGATCTACAAACTCATCAAAACTAGAAAGCTGAGCTATTGTCTTCTCATAGCTACTGTTTCCTGGTATCTTGTGGCAAACAGGTAACTTCATTCCGAGATGTTCCTTCCTTCAGAGCTTGTTGGGTGAACTGCAACAGGCAGAATTCAAATCATAAAGCCAGCCAGGAAATTTTTCCGTAAGTTTTCTTGCATACCCCGGATAATAAATCCCATAGGAGGTGCGGAAAAGATGCCTGATGGTGATGGTGGACCGTACTGCAGCTAGATTTGCAATTAATCAGGCATTTGCTGTGGATACTCTCCCTGACAACCTGCCGGGTTGTCTCCTCCCCAGCGCAGAAGCCACTTTCTGGACACATTTTTTGGCATAACTAACCAGATTTCCCTACAGGAATCAATAGCAGAATAGGGCTCATTATTCTCGGTTTTAAGCCCCTCCAAAAGCTAAGTTTAGCCCCAAGCGCTGGCAGCAGCTGGCCCAGCAGGTACCTGCGGAGGATCCTGGTGACCAGGAGCTTGACCCAGGGTGCGGTGGGGTTCAGGCAGACCATCTGTCCCTGCTTCGTCGTAGCTCTGCGGGCGAGATAGGGAGGGGGTGAGGCCGTGGCCGGGGCGGCGGGCAGGGGTCGGGGCCTGGGCCGGGCACTTACATGACCTCGGGCATGGCGCAGTGCGGCCCCTCGGCGAGGAACTCCAGGCGGGCCAGGCGCCGCGGCGGGATCACCTCGGTCACGGTCCGCACGCAGCGGCAGCGCAGCTCCCCGGCCAGCGGCGCACCTGGCAGGCGGGAGGGGCCTTCTGAGCCTCGGCTCCGGAGTCCCTCGACACCTCCCGGCCCCCGCCGGGCCCCGGACCCCGTGTCCCCATATCCCTGAAACCTGCCGAGGCCCGGCCGCGGACGGATGGGTAACCCCGGCTTGGCCGCTTACCCTGGCATAGAGCGGCGGCGGCCAGGAGGACGAGGAGGCGGAGGTGCGGGTTCATGGCTGGCGCTGGCGGCGGAGTGTGGGAGCCGGTGAGGCGGCTCCTTTCCCTCCAGTGCTTTTATTCCCTGCCGAGAGCTGCCGGGGAATTTCCCGGGGGGGAGCCGGGGGACCGGGCCCCGGTGGGCCCTTTCCACC
>VZTE01005937.1:209722-270711 GCA_013397775.1 Eulacestoma nigropectus
GGTGTGGCGCTGAAGAAGCAGGGCGGAGAGAGAAGAGCGGCTGCTCCCGGCACACCGGCTCCTTCAAGTCTGGGAGCGCGGGAAGCGTGGCACTGCATCGTCTCGAGAATCGCCCAGGGTCTGCTGGGACCCCATTCTCTGAAATGAGATGGGGCTTTTTTGTGGGAGTTCTCCGTTAGCTTTCAGGGTGCAGGGTGCTGAGCCAAAGGAGAGTTTGGGTTCTGGAGCTTGCCTTGCTGCCTAACCCTGTGCAACCACGCACTCTTATTCAGTGGGCTTTGCTCCCCTGAGCACCCCTTTCTTCATGTAGATTTTGAAAACCGCAAGTCTTTTTCTCCTGCAACTAGGAGACCCTCAGGTTTCCATACCTACACTCCACTACTGAAAGCCTTCCGGTTCCACTCCTCTGCACACATAGGTCACTCTTTTTCTTCATTCCTCTCAAGGCATTTTGCTAAGTTCGGTTGTAAAGAACCAAAATAGCAGTTTTCTGTGAGCTTTTAATAAAAATGAGATGCAGGTTTTCTGAGTTTTATTTACACGTAGGTTTAGCTCAGTTATGGTCAACACTCTTTTGTAATAAGTTTTAGTAAGAAATATAATTTTGCACTTCCTTTGTCTTGTTTTTTGGGTTTTTTTGTAGCCAATCTGTTTTCTTCCACAGACGTTTGTGAACATGAGTGGGGTTCAGCAAATCAAATTGTTCCAGGGTCAGGCTGCTGTGTATCTTGCCCCATCTGCCTGAATGCCTTAGATTAGATGTACTGTCTGAAAACAAAACCAAGTCAGGACCCAAAACAGATAAGATACAGCATGTAAAGCAGTCCTAGCAAGGGATTAAGTAGATAGCAAGCTGGTGGGACACTAAGACTCTCATTCCTGGGCTCCATCATCTACAGCTCAGCTGTTTCATACAGTTGCTAGCTTAGTCGCTCAGGAGATCAGCCCTGCGGGAAGATTGTATGTCACAAGCAAATGGTGATTGCCCCATGTTATCAGGAAATATCTAATGACTAATTTGGACCCCTTTTCAGATGCAGCTTGGTAATGACATCCTTGGAAGCAGCTGGCTTTTAGCTTGGTCTTGAAAGGAAGATACATGATCAGCTTAGGGGCAGACACTGATTAGAAACCTTCCCTGGGATCCCTTGAGATCATGGAGGTAGAATCACCATTCCCTCCAGGTTATAGCCACACAAGCCTTGGACCACGAGTTCCCCGTATGGTTGTCCCAAGGAAGTGTCATGTTCTTTTCACGAAGAAGGATTTGCCCAGCTGTAGCAAACTGAGGCAATAAGCAGGTAGGATGACGCACAGATAATCCTCTTCAGGTCATTAAAACTATCATTGGGAGATCCAGCTCTGAATGGATGCGGGGAGCAGATCACTCATTGTCGCTCATGCACAGTCAGATTACATGTTGTTCTTGGACAGTACATATGAGCAAGGACGGTTTACGTGACAGCGCTTGGCTTAATGCCTGCACGACTGCTCACGAGAACTTGCCATCAGACTCATTCCACAGTGGTTACTGCTGAGGAAATTCCAGAAGTCTTCTGGGGTCTGGAGTGTGAGGCTGTTTTTAGACATGGAGCAGCAATGTGTGAAACTCTGCGGTCAGCTCTCCCTCAGAGCCGTGTGCCAAGAAGAGCAGCAGTCAGGGAGGTTGTGGACATGCTGCGATGCAGCAGATGGTACAGAGCCTGGTCCTCTGAGTCAGTACTTGCACGAACAGGCCTGGAACAAGGGAAATGGGTGTCTCTGGGACTATTTCAACATGCAAGACCATCTGCCTGAGCAAGGCTTTGTACCTGAAGACTTCAGATTGCTTCTAGCTGCCTTCCCTGGGAATGTGAGAAGGGTCTCTTTCATCCAGATGACAGCAGCAGCAAGGCTGAGCTGTGGAGGAACTCTCTTGAATTATACCCTTTGGCCTGTGTGCCTTCACCACCTTCGGCACAATTCCTTCAGCAAGTATGGAAAAGATAGGGAACAGACAGCACCACTTTAGAAAGCTGAGTTCTTCCCTGCCTGCTGCCCTATCTCTTTTGTTATAGGTAAGTTTGCCATGCACTGAGTGCAGGTAGTACAGACAGAATCAAGGAATGGTTTGGGTTGGAAGGGGACCTTGAAGATCATCTTGAATTAAGTTTAAATCAGTTACTGTGAGTGGTGGTGTCAGTGTAGCTGGGACAGAACTCAGTCCACTGTTTATATTTGGGTCACTGAAGGTCCCATTCAAGCCACCCACCTTGCCTGTGCTCTTCAGCAGAAGCTGCTGCGTGAAGATACTCCAGGATTCTGTGATTCTGTGAAATCCCTCAGTGTCCTTAGCGTGGGTCTTGGGGTTACCGAGGCACAGAAAGGAGTCCCAGCTCAGGCAGGCCCCGAGTAGGTACATAAAGAGAATAAACCACATGGCTCAATCGCCTTCACGTTATCCAGTCCTTAATTCATTACGTGCAGGAAGTAGTTCAGCTGCTTTGTTGCAGACTTAGCCTGTTTGCCTTTCCACAGCAGGTATTTATTTGGCTTGACACCTGTAGTGGGAGCCAGTCACTGGCAGCAGGCCCAGGAAAGCTAAAAGACAATTAAAGAAGACATGTCTAACTTCAACAAGTGAGGGCTTCTCCTAACTGCACGAGAATTACTTTGGAGGATGTGTCCCAGATACAAGTGTAAGGTCAAATTTTATCATGGCCTAGAAACCATTTAACATGGCCGATCTCTGAAGGAGCGGTTGTATGTCCTCCAGGGTTTTGATTAGGAATGATTTATATTCTGATCTGTAAAATGTCGAGTCACTGCTACCTAGAACTATGTAAAGTCAGAGGGTATACACTGCTGATACCCTCTCATCTTCATTATGTTACCTTTTTTACCTATACCAGTATGTTTCATAGTATTCCCTGGCTATGATGGGGTGCTATTCCCTAACACCTATGTTTCCTCCTGTGGATCCAGCTCCGTCATGAAGTACAAATATATTTGCTGGAGGCAGTAACCAAATTTCAAGGTAGAGTTTTGTGCAAAGTATGTTTTATATCTATCAGATGTTTTATTCCCTTCAATTTCCCTGTGTGTTTCTCAAGTTTTGAACTGCTTCCAGTCCATATGCCCTTGAAAATAATATTGGAAGATGAAAGAGAGAAATGTCCTGTTGTTCAACTTGTATCGTGGAGAATCCCAACTCTATTTTGCCAGCTGCATCATGGCACTCATCATACATTGTTGTGTGCTTATTTCTGTAATACTTTTTGAGATGTGAAAATTCACATTTAAAATCATGATCTATAGCAAACAATGCTCAGTATTTTCCTGCCTGCCTTCCTGCATCTTCTCCTAAATTTAACATTCAGGAGCCCTTAGGTCTTTCTGTTTCCCTTCCACAGAGTTAGAGGTTCTTTACCTGTGCCCACTGCTGAGAATCAGGGTGTGAACACACACACTGTTGATAGCTAAAAGGAATATGTTTGTATTACTGAAGCATTACCTTGGCAAAAAGAATGGGTTGGCTCTGAAATCAGTGTGTTTGGCAACCATTTCTCCGTTTTTCAGTTTCAAGTGCCAACTTACCTTTTCTGAGATCACTGAGGGGACCGCAGTGTAGTTTCACTGTCACCTAACTTAGTGGGACTCCTGGACATACAACAATTCCCAAAAACTGACCAGCTGGTGGTGGACTCACTGGTTCTGGTATTTTGCATCTAACATATAAGGGCAGGAGGGGCCTTATTTTGAGTTTGGGACCCAATTGTTTAAGCAATTTGTTCTTACCTCTGCTGAGGGGAAAGAATCTCCAGGCTTTTTAGTGGCAGGCGTGATCCTGGACAAAGATTACAACTGTGTGACTCCTTCCACCCCCACATAGTTGTTCAGTTGATAAGCCTCTGAGGTCATCACAGCTTCTGAAAGGCAGAAAGAGCTCGTCTTGGCCTCACCAGCAGCAGAAAATGCTCTTCATCTTATAAAGTGCCTGCAGGCTTTTGCCCTTGGATCTCTATGATCTTCAGGAGCATCCCTTTATTCAGCAGACAGAGCGGATTGCTTGCTGTGGGCTCTTAGGTCCTGCAGACAGGATTTGTGCTTGCTGGGGCACATCTTGGTTGTATGGTTTGCACATGAATTCAGGTATAACTATACTGAATTCTGGCTCTAACATCTGACAGCAGGACTTAAACCTTGCCAGTGCCTCACACAGACATGATATGGCATATACTCTAACAGCTAAGTGTTGTTCCCGTGGTATTATCCAAGCATGGGAGAAGTGAAATAGAATCACTGATATGCTGCCAGTGGTGGATAGAAATACCTGGGTCTCCCCAGGGAGCATGACCAAGAGACTGATTTTAAAAACATGGGGGTTTCTTCAGCTTGAAAATGTAAACCAGTGTTTTCAGTTCAAGCTGAACAGCTCACGTGCAGTAAAATACAGGTCCCCTATCAGGACATTGTTAACTATGGTGAAGTCTTTACTTCCCACGGGGACCCCTCAAAGAAGCTGTGCAAACCAAGTCCTCACATCCTTATATGTTTAGCCTGATAACAAAGATTTCACTCAACTTGGAAATCAGCTGTTTGGAAATAAATACATAAAAATTTCTTCCATCTGCAAATAGTTGGAAGTAAAGAAAATATGAGTTTCTTAAAAAGTGAACTATTCACCCATCAAAAAAAACAGTCCAAGGCCCCAAATTCAACATTCCCCACAACATGGCGTAAAGCAATTTCAGTTTTCAGATTCAGTGGAGCTGAGTAATTTTTGGCGGTATGCTTTGGATAGTTGTGGTCTTTTGGTTAAAGTAATGACATCAGTTGGGAAAACAGTGACACGAGACATCTGACCACAAGAAAATGGGAACACTGATTGGAATCATCACAAAATCTTTGAAGTCTTCTGTCATGACACTCAGACTTTAATCCTGTCTGTTACTTTCATTGGTTGTGTTGCAATGAAGAAAAAACGAAGAAGTCATATGTGACTTACACGCTAGGAGACACTGAAGCTGCCATCTCAGGGAGCACTTTCTTACAGCCTTTTGAATGCCATGTGCAGGTTCAGTCTTCAGCATACTTGGACTCCACAGTAAAATGAATTGCTTTGTTCCTGGCAACAAAAAATGACCGCTATTTGTTGAAAGGAAGGAAAAATAATGCTGATGAATTTGCTTAATTGTTAGTGAACTATCCAAAATAGCCTACAAAGCAGCAAGAGGGACATGTATCCTTTCAGCTTGTTACAGGGAGGTGTTTAGAGAAGGAAGTGTTTGGAGGAAACACACTGATAACATTTTTGGTAAATATGATCACCACTGAGGTTACTGTTGATGGTTCTCTTTCCCATTATCTTGTATATCTTTCTCTTTTTTTCTTCCTTTTTTAAAATTTCCAGAGAGCGTGACTTCAAATCACACAAGATACAGGACTATGCCAACACATTGTGCTAAAAGTTATGGCAGCAAAAAATGAGCAAAACATTTTTTAGTTCTTAAGAACTAAAAAATTAAAATTGCTAGTGAGTGCTGATGTCAGGAGTAAACTGAGGTGGCAGGAGAGTAAGCAAGCTAGAGGCATTCTCTAGAAAACAGACTACTGAAAAAAGGCAACATTTGATTTAATTGAAATTCATTGTTTTTACCTTCGGCTTTCCTCTAAACAGTGAAAATCCCCATAGAATGAAATTAATCAGGACACTGACTGAAAAGAATAATTTCACTTCACTCCAAATACTGTTTTGCTGTGAGCTAAGATTAGTTTAATTTAGATGAAGTTTTCCATTAGCATTTGAATACATACTTGAATTTCATAAAATCATTGCTTTCTGATGAAGTTTTTTGGTTTGTTAGGATATTCATTTTTCTAAGGGAGCATTGTTCCATCAGCAGACTCTACATTTGGATGGCTCTGGCTTGTATTCCTGGTACACACACCATTTGAAACAAACTCTACAGGGTACTTTTCACTCATTTTCTTCTTATTCTTTTCTTAATAGTCATTTTAGTATCAGAACACATTGCATGCTCTCCTTCATCCTTTCCTTCAAACAGGAATAGTATTGTGAGAATTTTCCAAGACGGAAATGGCTCTGTAGCATTTGGCCTTGCAACAGGTCAGGTGTGTGCAGGTAGATTGACAGCTCTTTCCCATGTTTCTCCCTCAGTCCAGTCTCCTGCTGACTTTGGTGAAAGATTTGTGTATGCAAAAAACGGTTGGGTCTTCCTTGGTGTTAAGAAGGAGTGGGTGAAGCTGCAGTGTTGATTGTGAACCAGCTACAACAAAGCCTGTTTTCTTTGGCTCTTTTTACTGAAATTGTGTTCACGGTGAGCAGTGCTTACGTAAATTGCTTCTCTTTCACAGAATGATGGGCTTTGCTGTCCGAGGTGAAGTACCAAACAGAGAAGAAAGCAGAAAATGAGAAGCTGATAGAATTTTGACTACAGGGATGCAGTAAGTCAGCAAATGTATTTTTATTGGGTCCATTACTGGTCTGCTGCTGGCAATATCTGGCTCAACAATGAACCACCTGGGTGGCTGTGCACTTCTTTATTGGTTATTGATAAGTCAAACACAAAGCTTTCAAAGAGTCAGGTTTTTTGACAAGTCACTTGCTCTTCGCTGTTTGTATCAGGTGACTAAGTGCCTTTCGCACAAAGGTCTGACACTCGCATGGACAAACTCTTACTTTTCAGAAAGAGCGATGGATGTCTGATGGTGTTTCAAGTTCTGCTCTTTGGTCCTTTTCTGGGCTTAGTATATCTTGCTTCTCCTTTACTTTTTACTTTTGCAAAAGCCTGACCAAAGGCAGAACTGAAGTCACTCACCTGTTGCAGATAATTAATTATCTGCCGCTATAGCAGGTGGCTGTGCTTTCCTGAGTGGCTGCAAACAGCTACTGGCTTTCAGTTAGAAACCTTGCCTTTTAACTGCACTGTAATTGTTTCATCTGTGCCTTTGCTTCACCCCACGCTGTGGCTCATTCTCGCACATTCTTATTCCTTCAAGAAGTTCTGCATCAAGTAAAAAAAGCCCATGCAATCCATGCTCTCATTCGCCTGTCCTGTCTCACTGTCCATGAAATCTGCCACTGATGCTTTAGACACACTTCACACCGAAATGGTATTTCAAGCTTTTGCAATTTTACTGACATTTTGGCTTTAGCCAAAGATTGAGAGTTGAATTCTGATTCTTCTGTCTGCTTGCGAACTTGTCAGAAGTGTGGCTTTGAAAACAGAAGAGGAAAAGAAGAATTGTCAGTATTTTTGAAGTCTCCTAATTTCTGTGCAAACATGTAATATATGTCTTTAATAAAAGAATCAGGCTAAGAGGTTGGACTTATTCATTTGCTTCTCTTATGAGCTATGAAGCTTTCATCTTTCTGGAAAATTATTTCAAGGAAAAAGCTAGAAATCATGAATCCTAGGAGTGCAGTGTGAATGTTACTTCAGTGCTTAAATTTTTTTTTTTTTGAATTCTGGCATTTTTTATTTAGCTGAGTCAGAAAAGCTGCTTAACTCTCCTGCTCAATAACCAAAGGCTCATTTGGAGGTAAGTTGATTAACTGGGTCCAAATATGCTCTCGAAACAAGCCACTTGCCTAATGACCACTTATTTCCACAGATTTTTTTAAGGTGTCTCTGTATGAAAAAGTTTTCTGCAAAAGATAAAAAGATTAGTTTTTTCCCCAGTTTACCTGTCCTGTAGTAAGGAATAGGAGAAATCAACAGACTGATACTGGAGTTGCCAATGTGCATTTCGGGTGGTGCAGTCTTACTTCACACTTCTGCTACAGTCCTTGGCTGAGTCTGTGGAGATGAGATGTGAGAAACCTAGTGCAACCCTTTTCTTTCAAAAAAATATTGATCACGTTCCTCATGAATTTGAACTTTCATGGAATAAGGTAATTGGACCTATCAGAGGTTGATGCTTGTTAAAATAAATTATATTTGTTAATGATGCAAAGTTATTCAGCATAGCTATGTTGAAAACTGCCTGCAGAAGGTCGCAGAGATGTCATACTGCTGCCTGTTTCATGAAAGGGCAGAGGAAACAGTATCCGTGAGCCTGGTTATATCTATAACCTTCCAGATTCTTTCACAGAATCTCCCTCTCCAGAATTCCACAGGAATTGTGAGGTAGTCTTTGCACTGACTGACACCAATGGTTGTTATTAGAAGTAATTTAACTGCAGATAATATAAAAGTCAATTTTCATGACAGTTTTCAACAACAGAGATGTCAGGCTTATTTTTATAGGTGGCAAAATTCTCGTTTCACTTTTGCACACAGAAACAAAATGCCTATTTGCTGACCCCAAAGATTCCATGGAGGTTGTTTAATTTCCAAAGGATCATTTCCTGTAGAATTGCTCATGATACCTCGTTATTAACAAGAATAAATGCTTGAAACAAATCTGCAATATAAAGTCAGTCCTATGAGTAATTTTCCTGGGGAAAATGGGATTTTCCCATGTTATATGATAAGAACATAAGAAATGCCATCATTTTGGAATGGGAAGCAGTCCATAAACAAAAGCAAGTAAAGCATGGATCATGCGTTTTGTCACCTAACACAAACCCAGGATGTTTATATTAGCCAATATTATATGCGTGTTAGCCAGCATTCACCACAGAGAAGTTGAGGCCGAGAAACTCATGTTTGCATTCTCTGTTCTTCTAAGGAAGAGTTAGAAGTATTTTTCAGGGACTTTCCAGTATTTCTTTCAATGACTTCCTCTACAGTTTGCAGTGTTTATACAGTAGAGAGAAAGATACTTTCATTATTACAAGGACAGTAACCACGGAAACTTGAGGGGACAAATTGCAGTTCTCCATACAAGAGCAGAACTCCAGCAACCAGGCATGGGAAGGGGAGTTTGAGGACAGGGAAATGACAGGAGGTCATTGCTTGGTTAATTGGTAGTTGCCACTTCTGCCCCTCAAATGAACATGTTGGTGAAAGAAGGAAATAAAAGTGGTTTGAAAGGAAGGCGAAGTAAGGGGCCAAGAGAACAGCGGAGGACAGAAAGGACATGTAAACACCTCTGCTGCATTTCATGATGCGGAGGGCAGTGAAATGAAAGGAAGGTGATGAACGCACACGGCAGCTGTAAAGTGGAATGGTCTTCTGACAATCTTATAGAAGGACAGTTTAGATGCTAAATGAAGTGACCAAGGGGAGCAGAAACTTTTATGAGATTGGGAAAAGGAGGAGATGGACAAGAACACATAGCTAGCTGCAGTGAAATCCCAGGGTCCATCCTTTCACTGTGGTGCAGATGTCCTGACCCTTAATCACCCCCTGGCCAGCTGTCTGCTGTGTTACGCAGATGCACACATATACGCCCACACACAGACACTGACTGCACAGTCTGCACGCTTCCAAAGGGTGCAGTTTTCCCCCATGGCTTCTGCATGGCCTGACAGCTGGAGGGCCACAGGGCACATTGTTTAGTGTTGAAGTGGCAGAACTCCTCAAACTGATGCCAAAATAACAATGGTAAAGGAGAGGACCAGCATCAATCTTACTGAGAAGAGTCTTCAAGAAGAAGCAAGCCAGAGACAGCTGTCTTATTTTATGATCACAAATTTACCCAGCATAAATCCTTCTGCTGTTTTATTACTATCTAGATTGTAGATAAAAGTGTGCATTCCTCAAATAAGCAGTTAAACTCCAGTTAAAAGCAATAGGCTTTAAACTTATACCCTTTCTCTCTTATTCCCTGTTTCTTTTAGAAGATTTTTGAGAGAGGCAGGCATCCTGTGTTCAGCACACTGCATTTCAGGGATCAGAATAGGAAGCAGTTGTTACACCAGGACAAGTGCTTGCTATTTGAGTACCCAAAGTAAAGGTCGCAAATTCCCATTTTGTTGATCAAACAGTGGCCTTTTGTTGTAGCAAAGGTTTACAACAGCGGGGCTGGTGTGGACACTAGCAGTGTTTAAGCATCTGGGGACAAAACTCTTTTACCTGCAGAGTAGTTAAAGAAGGCGCCTTGCCCTACAGCCCACCAGTCCCTATGGATTTGGAACAGCCTGAAGAGAGGAGAGTGAGCCATTTACCCCACCCTGAGTCTGTTAGTGTAGTCAGGAGTGGCAGATTACCATAACAGGGAGAGTTATGGTAGCATGGGCTTAAAAGTTTTCATTTCAGTTCCAGAAAACAGGCTGGCAAAAATAAACCAGAATTTCCAAATAAAGCAAATGAAAAGTTAAAAGATCAAACAGATAACAAAAGGATTTTTAATATAAAACTTTTAATAATACATTGATAAGAATAATTACACTCTCACAATCAAACTCTGTGTATGTAAAATGCAGTTTTTTTCCATTAACTGATGGAGTAGCTAACCAGGTATACAATCAAGTACAGAGTAATGAGATTGTGAATATTTCTTCAGAAATGAATAGCAGGAAGGAAAAATCCAGTAGAAATTAAATAAATTATAATTGTTTTCTCTCTTACATAGAAACTACTCAACAAATAAATACATTTATAAATACCATGGAAATCACAATACATAAATACCAAATACAGTCGTACACATTCTGTAGGTTAGGTTTTTCAAGTTAGACATTACAGTTCACGGTCTGGCCACAGGCTGACCGTGGCTCAGGAAGCTGTTGTTGACACAACATACTGGTGCACTCCAGGGGAGCAGGAGGATTCATCAGTTTGCTGGTGAAATAGCAAAATTATCAGACTTAGTGTAAATAAGCTATGCTGCAGGTGCATTGCATCTCACTGCACGTGTTTGGCTGAAGTGGCTGCTGAGGGTTCTCAATCTCCTTCAGCAAAACACTTTTCCTTCAGCGACATGGCCAGTGTGTCCCATGGACAACACCGACCATTGTGAAAGACTTCCTTAAATATACACAGTTAAATAAATAGATAAATAAATAAAACCATCCATAAATAACATCATAACACTGATGCAGGACGTGGAAGATGGTCCACTGTTTGAATGATGCTTTTCCCAATATTTCCCTTGACAGAGGAGCACGAGCAGTTCCCAGATTTTTTTCTGTCCTGGTGTTTCTTAGAGAGGAGAGTCAGAATTTTGTTGAGCCCTGTTAAGAGGTGAGGGAAGAGGATAATTTAAAAGACGATTCAAGACAGTTATCACTGCTTAGCATTGCACAAACAGTTTGGGATAAAGGATCTCTTTCCAATTCTTTGTGCTATCTTGAAGCACAGGGAGAATGAAGGTGTTTTGAAAGCGACTACTGAAATCCCAGTGTGTGCATGTCTGGTGTCCAGCTGGGAAACATCTGCAGCATGAGCTTCTGCAGTTACTCACAGCAAGATCCTCATTAACTCAAAAATAGCAACTAAGTAAGGGGAAGATGACTTTTTTAAAGTCTTAGTTTTCAAAGGGAGACAAACACTTCTGTGTTTCTATCCCTGTAGATGGAGTTGCTGGTACTCAGAGGTTTAGTACTGACATATCAGCTTGAGCAAGGACCCTGCTGCACAGTCAGAAAAACTAAGACTGATTCTATAATTATGCAGGAAGGTTCCCTATTCTTTAAATCTGATTAAGAAAGAATGGGAAGCATCACTATGGAATACTACTAACTGGCTCTTTCTGGGAGGTTTGCCACTCAACTGCCCAGATAGAGAGGGAATGGGACTTACCTGGCCAAAATTGCCTTTACGATCAGCTGTACCCAGGGAGCAGTGGGCTCCAAGCACACCTCTCTGCCGCCCTTCAGAGTAGCTCTGCAAAACAGGGAATAAAGAACAGTCAGGAAACTACTACATGGATTTGTTTTACTCACAGAATGTAATCTTGCATTTTTAGACCAGATAGTATAAATTCATCCCAACTGTCTAGGTTAGACTTGGCTGTTTTGCTTTATGTGTTAACACAGCTGAGGAGACCAGAACCATCCAAAATTGTGTGAGTCTCTGTGTCTGCTCTCAAAGGAGTCGCACATTCCCAAAAATCTTTCCCAGTACATATGAATACTTGGTTTGGATTTGTTTACATTAATAAAGATTTCTTACGCAATGATTGAAACCTCCAGTGGTGAAAAGGTGTTTGAGCAGAATAAGGATTTTAACATTTTAGTGCCCTCGTGCTATTCAGACCAGGTTAGGTTAGTTCATTGTTTCCCTAAATCTGCTTGCTGGAACTTCATTTTTCTCCTTGAGAATGCCTGCCTAATAAATGCAGGATTGAACCTACATCGTTACCTTGTGTGTTAAGAACTGACAAGTCCATGAAATCCACATTCTACTACTAGAAATATTTAATATGTCCATGACAGATAAACAGTGATTGGTTCAGAAATATGTAAGGTCATAGAGACTGTGAAAAACATGGTGTTTCGCTTGAAACCATTCCTCTCAAAATAAAAACCAAGTCTGGCTGCGTGAGGTCAGCATGCTGACTGTGGTACTTGTGGAGCCTAAAAGCCCCACAGCAGTGGCAGCAGCGCAGGGGCAGAGGAAGGAGCCTCTTGCAGAGCTACTTACATGACTTCAACGTTCTTGCAGTGGGGGCCGCTCTGTGTCAGCTTCACATCTTGAATGGATTTCGGGGGAATGAACCCAGAATGAGTGGCTATGCACTGGCACCGGAGCTCAGTTCCCATCCTTGCCAGGGTCCTACCTGTGAGCAGAAAAGGCAGATTGGTGTTTGACAGGTGGTCTTATGGTCAATATATCAGACGTAAAGCACAGCTGCTCTATTGTAACAACATTCTCAGTTAAAACATTGCATTCTTCCAAGCTGCCTAAATCCTCAGATTATAGGGAGGGTTACTTAGGTTTCAGGGGAGCTGATGCCCAAGTACATTGGAAACTGAATTAACAAATCTTTTAAAAATGAACCCACATCTTTTATGGTTACTTGTAGTGACTGCACTGTATGGTTAATTGCACTGTTTTAGTATCTGGATCAAAAAACTTGGCCACTCTGCAGAAGACAGAGCCCTAGATTCCTTCATTAATTGGAGGTTTGCCCATGTTTCCGTGTTCGTATTGTTTGCTCTCCCTTTCCAACTGAGTATTACTTGCTTGAGGCAGCATGGTCATGAAGCAACAAATATGAGATGATAAACTGTTCTTTGTGTGGGAAGGGAGAGAAACACTTCAGAACGAAAACCAGTCTCTAGCCACAGAAGAAACTGTCTCTAGCCACATACACTTCAAGTGAAACAGGAACAAAGCAAATGCAAGTTGCATCCTTCAAATATTTCCCACAAGATGTCAGTAACTCTTCAGTCCAAGGTCTACATGGTAGATTTCTGACTGAAGAGTGGTGCTGAAAATCTCTCAAAAGAGACTAATTAAGTGAGACAAATAGAAAGCTACTTTGCAAGGACAAGCATCTCAGTTGATGACTAGGCAAAACTACAGCCAAGGGGACTTCGGGAAGCTTTGCTTACCTTGAGACACAGCTGCTGAGATTAGGAAAAGAGCCAGGACAGCCACGAGTTTGCCGTTCATGGTTGGACAGGAGCTTTTCGCTGGGTTGTTTCAGTCTAGTTCTGTGAGCTTGAGTCCCAGAGGATTGTTGGTTCCTGCTGCGTGTAAGGATTGGTAATTCCTGCTTATATACTGTTTTCTGCCCAGCCTCTGTACTCTGCTGGCATGGAGATTGCGTTAGAGGAATTTCCCAGATGAAGTAAAAATGAGTCACATGACTGTTGTGAAACTTCTTCCTAGATGATGAGGAATTATTCGGAGGATAATGATACAATGTATTAATTTATTAAAATATGGCTATGATAGTCACACATTCCAATTATTTTGGTAGACTTGTAAATTCTGTGTTTTTCCTGAAGCATATGCTTATTTAATAATATACTTTAGGATGGCTTCAGTTACATTTATTTTTTATTATTTTCTTCAGGGTTATAACTGTTCTTTGTAGACATGTCAGGTCTATACTTGAGATACTGAATTTCTTATTCCTATTTATGGTGACAGCTTCTGCTTACCTGATATAGGTCACCAGAGTGGAATTCAGGCAGTGCTGAAATTACTGAGAAGATTTTTACTGGGTCAAGATTTTACCTCAGCACTATTTTGATGTGTAGGATTTTCATTTTAGTTATTTTTTTTCCTCTGTTCAAGACACATGATACAAAGTAAAGTCATCACTAATTCTTTGTGTCTAGTAAGGAATTGAGGCTGCAGTATTCAAAGCTTTCCGTGGGAAGCAGATACTGAATTCTGAATGGATTTGAAAATCATGCCTGTACTTTTCATGCTACACATGTTAATGAATGATAAACAGAGGAAGCTTTATATGCAAACTAAACCGCATGACCGGCTGAACACAACTGGTTTTTTTTCCTCGGTAAGTCCAGATATTTTTAATAAGTCTTTTCTGAAATCTTTTTCAGTGACAGTAACCCTAGGTCTTAGCAAAGGGACACAACAGTGAGGGTTATGGCACTATACAGACTTTTCTGTTAGAGAACCTTGTTGCATGAATGCTGAGCATTTATTTGCTGTGGCTGGGGATAATACCTTGCAAGAGAGACAGCTCCAAGGGAAGATGGGCTCAAATACTGAACTTTTGCTTAAATTAATTAATTAATTTTAAAATTAAATTAATGAATTGTATTTTTAAACCCAGCTGGAATGTGTGTGATTAGGAGAAAGCCTTCTGTTTCAGTGCAGTAAAAACATCATCCTTTTGATGTGATGACTTTTGCTGCTTATCATCTTCAAATTCAAAGCTTTGTGCTTTTGGGATCTGTGGATTGATAGAAGTACTTCTCCCCGAATCTGGGGACTTCATAAAAACTCAATCATCTTTAGCATGTGTAAAGCACTGTAATTTATTTACAGTAGGAATTTAATAGCTTGCCCATAGTTTATTATAGTTTCCTGTGTACCACTTGTCATTGACTTGATAAAATGAACTTTGTGGTAATAATTTGTTTCCCATCACTATGTGAGCTGTCCCAGGAAAAGGTCTAGCAGCTTTGTCTGTCCTACCTCTTACTGAGTATTGAGTTGACAAAAGATACTGATTCTGACTACTGATGGTGCTGATCCTTAGCTGTGTCTCTTAGAGGACTTCAGTGAAAAATACGTTTAGTTCTCTAAAGGTGTGAACCAGGAAAGGGTTTTGCCAGGAACTTAAGGTTATGTTTTATTGTTTATGTTGTATTATGATGTATATGTTGTGTTATATTAATGTGTGGTTTCACTGGTGTCAGATTGTAGATGTTGGAGTTTTAACCAGTTTACTTGGAAGGAAGTTTTGCTGATTTTTTTTCTTCTGATTTCTCTCTGTATCTCTCCATATGCACGCACTGAGGTTAATTAATATTTGATTAGGGAGCCTACTTAGTTACTATTTTCAGCCTTATTGTACAATTTCGGTGTGTGCTGAAATGTTATTAATATCTGAGGAAAAAAAGAGAATTCCCCTTCAAATCCCCAAGTGAAATCAGTGAGTGCTTGTGCTCCTCACCACCAGGCTCAGCTATTTCCTGCGTGTGGCGGTAACGGATCCGCAGAAATCCCCAGGGCAGAAGTGAAGCCAAGAGCCTGCTCGACCTACGATTAACCCTGCCCCTGAACTAAGAGTGGGTGCCTGTCTAAAAGAGCAGGATGTCTGTAATGGAATATAAATCCACTATGTTTTCTGAAAGCTGGAGCATCTCCTCTCTCTCCACCTTTTTGCCGATGTTACAGTTTCATTGGGACTGTGTGAAGGGGCAGTGAGAGAGACAACTGAGGCGTGAAAAGGTCGAGGCATGAGATCAAGCCCAAAGGCCAGGCACTCCTAAGCTGCCTTTCTGGGAGTGCCGTGTTTTGCCCAAGTTCTCCTTACATCCCTTCAACACTTTGCCCAGGATCTCATCCAGGCTTTTGTCACGGGAACTGCAAATCCTTTATAGGATTCTGGCAGCTTGTTTTCTGCCAGCCATCAGAGATGACTTGTGCAAATGGAATTGCTGCTCCTTTTGAAGTATCGCGTCGCTGAGTGAGCTGATACTGCCATGAGCAGAGCCTTCCATGCTAAACCCTGCTAAAACCACGCTGACAGTGAACAAAACAACACTTACACAACAGTCTGATTACTGAAAGATTGCTGAAAAGGAAGCAAATACGTCCCGTGCCTGTGTTCTAAGGCAGGATATAGCTTGTGTTTTTCCGTGTTGCAGGATGGAAACTAGTGGTTTGTCATGACTCATCACCTTGTCTAATGAGCACAAAAGTCAAAAGGGCATCTTTTAGGATCTCGATTGGGATCCGTTAGTCTTTGTATGTAGCAAAGGATGCTCCTGCACAAGGGACTCACTAAGGGGGATTCAGGTGTACTGAAACTGAGCTTCAGTCCATTACTGATTTGAGTCGCTCCAGTTCCAGAGGAATGGTCCAGACCCTGGGCTGGTAAAGTTACTCTCAGAAAATTAAGAATCTGTCTTGTTTTAGACAACTTCTGACCTCTCCCGTGAGAAGTTGTGCACACAAGACCCAGAGGCCCAGGAGGCAAAGCTTTTGCTGGAGTGAGGGTTCAGCCTGTCTATCAACTCCTGCCTCATGTGTGTCCTCTATTCCAGCTAGTCTTGTTCCTAGGGAAAATCTCACTCTGTCTTCTGAAACCACCTCCTTTTCCCCACAAAAGCCTGGACATTCACCTGCCATTCTACTTGAGCTGTAGAGAGCTGAAGGGACAAATACAGGAGCTGGGAAATAATCGCTTCCGCTGCTCAGAAGCTGTGCCCCGTGTTGTGCATACACTTGTGGAAGTCTGCAATGAGGCAGAGCTTAGGGAACAGATACGTAAAAAGCAAAGTATCTGCTAGACATCAGAATTGCTATAGGAGGAAGTGATAGCAAGGGAAGGAGAAAGGCTTAGGTCAGCTTGTGGGGTTTTTCAAACTTCAGTGTTTAAATATAGATGGTTATGTAGCCTTAGTCAGATCACAGCAAGTGCTGGACTTTCCTGAATCCTTCTGGAATCACAAAGTAGCAGTAGAGCTTTTAAGTTGATTTGCCTTTTAATATATGTATTTATAAAAACAGTAGTATGTTACTGCATATTTATTTTTTGATATATATTTCAGCTCTGCTTGAAAAAAAGTCAATTCTGTATTGTAGCTTTCACTTAAAAATTGTTGCAGATAAAATGAAACGTTTAATTTGCTCCAACTTAATATGAAAATGTATTGAAAATGTTAATTTAAGGTATCTAGTAATATTAGGAAAGGATACATTAATATTACTTGTAGTGTTAACATAAAATACTAGAAAATATTAACAAATATAGATACTACAAATAAAATTTGTCTACCTGGTTTGAACAGAAGACATACTAAGTCCACCTAGAGAATTGTTAGGCACCAGCACCTGGGCTTTACCTGCTCTATAAGGCTGCATTTACTGTTTACTTTCATTTGCCTCTCATCAGCTCGGCCAGAAGCATTTTCTGACTATGCAAATAAGATCTGGAAGTGGCAAGAGGAAACACATGGTAAGTTTTAAGAAGTTTGTGCCAGGAACTTCTGATTAAATTAGAAGCAGTCAGTGGCCATAACACACTTCACACCTTCATCTGACTCATAAGTGAGATCTGTTTGGCATAAAAGCTGTAATATGTAAACTTGATGATCCAATGTATCTCAAGCTGCTGGACCGGTCAAATCTTACTGCTCACTAAAACCTGGTGGTGCAGCAGCAGGAAGGAACAGTGGATGTGTTCAGTCAGCTCATGGATTCAGATCTGAGTCCAGAGCTGCTTTGGTGAGAGGGCTGCTCAGAGGTCAAACCTCAAAACCCAAACCCCACCCTGGGGCTCACGAGATTGAACCCCACAGGGCACTCACGGCATTTTTGAGTCCTCCATCACTCTCACCATGTATGTCTAGTCTGATGATTGCTGCTAGAATCTGCACTTCAGTGCTTTCTACCTCAGAAATTAGATTACTATGGTCAGCCATAAAGTGTGAAGCAAATCACTAAGACAAAACATCTTTTCGACTGCAGAAAAAATTCAACAATAAATCAGTGGGAATCGACACATTAACATTAATATTTTGTCATATAAGCATTCCTCTGGACCCTGGAGAAACAACACAGAATAAATATGTAAGCTGCAAAATCCTTTTGTAAAACAAAAAATGTGGTCTATTAGGGTGTCAGGTAGAACATGGTCACAATAATGCCAAGGTCACAGGTTCAATCCCCATATTGGCCTTTCACTTAAGAGTTGGACTCAATGATCCTTCCGGGTCCCTTCCAACTCAGACTAATCTGTGAACTAACATGAGAGAAAAAAACTGACCAAATATTTTCTGTTACATTGAAATAAATAATATGTTTTCTTCAGAAATGTGACTTCTAAACTTCTTTTGGTATATATGTTTATATGTGTCTCTCTGCCTGCATCTTCCTGTCTGTGAGTGGAAACTACAGCACAACAAATAGAAGTAACACAGGTGATGTAGTATCTCTATTTTTAGCTCCTCCCTTCTGAAAGCTGTGAGCTCCCAGTCTTTACCCCGAGGCTGGCAGTGACTTGAAACTGCTGATGAGACAGGAGGTAGTTTAGGTATCAGCCCGTGCTTGCCTGCGTCTTCCTTACACCCAGTCAAATACCATTTAGCTAAAGTCACTTATAAACACTCTTCATTCCCTGACCTTCCTTGATATTCCTATCATACACCTAGCATCATCCCGAGATCTCTCTCCTATGTGCTGATGGTCAGCCTAGAATATCTTACTTTTATAGGAGCTTTGTAATTTTTGACTATGTCAATCACTTTGGTTATTTCCTGCAGGGAATTTCACCTGGTAGTTTGTTGCCTAATCAGTGCATCTCCTAAGGTCTTTCTGCAGTTCTTTATAGATGAGCCTCGTTTTCACATAATCACTTAGCATCATCAGAGTACTTCAACTCATGGCAGATGACATTCCCAGACCCCTTGTGGGACTGCGAAACCAAACAGGGCACCACACAAGCTGGTGTGAGAATCCATAGGTGATGTCTCTTTATCAGTTACAGTTGATCTTTTCATTCTGCCCTTCGTCTCTATGTATTCACCTGTTATTTATCCATTTCCAAGACATGTTTTTTAGCCTCATTATTTCCAACGTTTAGTTAGGGCTGTGAAAGGATTTCAGAAAGACTATTTGGCCTATGAGACCTTCCACATCCATTGTCTTGTGGTCACCTTCAAACAACTGCAACAAGTGTGTGAGAGACGACCCTTCAGAGCTACACAAATGCTTCCTTATTAGGCGTTTATTCATGTGTTTGCTAATTGTATCCGTTCTGTTTCTGCTTTAAGTAAGGCCATTTAGGGGTAACTAATTTCATCTTGTTTATTCTCATCCTTACAGCACTAAAACACTTTCATTAAGCTTGAACTCCTTGATGTATCACAGACAGAAGTTCAGAGAGAGACAGCAAAGGGAATAAGATGAATTAGCAACCATCTCAGGGAAAGAAAAAAAATCAACTGTAGTAATGTAGCAGAGAGGGCATTCTCATGAGAAATTATGACATTCTGAGCAGCAATGCTTTCTCTCATTTCATATGCTTGCAGAAATCCAAGGCTTATTTTTCCTTGACTTTTCTTTGACTGGTGACTCAACATTGTCCCTGGCCCTGTAATTAGATTAAGTATAAAGTGAATTCAGAAATCCATTAAAGAAACAATTACTATTAATACAAACTACAGGGAGAGCAAGAAGTGCTCACATATCGTTAATGACTTATTTTTATTTGGTACCAACCAACTGACATTTATGCAAAGACAAAAAAAAACCCCAAAATTGCTCCTGCATGAACTGCTCCAGTACAAAGGACTTCCGTCTGCCTGTGTGCAAAGTAGGGATTTGACTATCCCTGTCTACAGCAGTGAAAGCTGTTGGAAATGCCAGCTGCACATTTGAATTATACCCAGAAAGAGGAAGTGAGTCTTTGAGACCTTGATTTTTGGAAGTGTCAAACACACAGAATGTGCTGTCTCTCAGCAGAGGTGTAGGGGCATCATAGCCACAGCCTTTTGGGTAGTTTAACACACCAGGAAGGTATCAAAGGAAACTATTTCTCTCCTCAGGCATGTAGAAATCTTGCTTTAGAGAGAATTGATGGAAAGAATTACTAATGCCTGAAGAGGGTGAACATTTGCATGCCAAGAATTTAAGTGGCCTTCTAAAATGAGTTCTTAAGTGCAGGTGTTCTAGTAAAGGAAACAGCTTACCTGGCCAACAGAGCCTTTACAGTGAGCCGGATCCAGGGTACAGTGGGTTCCACGCACACTTCCCTGCCGTCTTTCAGCGTAGCTCTGCCAAGAAAGAAGCAGAGAATTTAAGGCCAGGTGTGTCCCTCACACTTCTCCGAATGGCTGGAAATTTCTCTTAGACAGTAGATGAAGGACGTGCTTGGTTTTGTCTTATTTGTTTGGGGGTTTTTATGAATGATGTCAGTACAGGTGTTTATGCTGTAATCTTATAATGAGCCAAATGAGAGTTTCAGTTCTCTATCTGGCCATACTTCAGCAGAGCTTTCAGAAACTTAATTATCTTGAAAAGTATTTTTTTTAACCAAACCTGATTTAAATTACCAGTTCCTCGTGAGGTGGAACTGGATGCCATGCAGTGCTGAACAGAGAGTATGATTGTATAACCATTATTTGCTTTAGAGACCATAGTGAAAGCATAAAAGCCTGACAGAGCCCTTCTGTTTACTGACTGCACTGGTCCAGTTCCTGTGACTAGTTCCAGGAGTGGTTTTAAATGAAGCTTACCATATCTTTTATTTTGTACCCACATGGAGTGTAACCCAAATTCCCCACTCCTCACACAGGGAAATGCTCCATGTGCAATTCTGACACAGGAAATAACTTGGGGGCTTTCAAACTTTGCCACATGCAGGCCAAGTCAGAGGAAATTGTTTTAATTCATGTCAAGAGGATCAAGTTTGTATCCTTGATTGATTTTTCATTGTCTAAGTTATTAATTGTGCCCTGTGTTATGGGAATCTCGTTCTCCCCTCTGATGTTGGTCGTAAGTAAGATAACAGCAGAAAGAGATTTAAAATACTGTCCGGCAGCTGCTTGTAACACTGGCTGGGAATTAGCTCATTCCTTTGGATATAAGGCCTCATTCCTGATACTTGATGTCCCTGAGGCTTTGTAAGGGAAACATCCTTCCACTCAAAGTACATAAGTAAATAAGGTGAGAAATGCCAAGTCGGTTCCTCCTGTTGGAAGCAAGACGCTATTTAGGAGAAGTGCTCACATGATTTCCACATTTTTGCAGTGAGGTCCTCTTTGGCTTAATCTCACATCCTGAATAGTCTTGGGAGGGATGAACTTGAAATGAGTGCTTATGCACTGGCATTGGGAGCCTCTTCCATCTATCTTCTCCAAGGCCTTACCTATGGAACAAAATTCAGTTATGTCTAAGTACATGAACAGTCTCTTTATTTGCTCCCCTGAAGCACACTGTATTCCCTCCTGTAGCCTCATTCTTGTTCCTCAGACACTCTGATTTGCTGGATGCTGAGATAAAATTAACTGCATCTGCACAACACAGCAGCTACACTGTCAGAGCTGTTGGTGTGCAGGTGCATTTGAATTTAAACTTGGATTGCTAAGTTCCTGCCATGATCATCTGCTCACATTCTTATTCTTTCTTGCAAATGGGATAATTCTTGCTCCGTCATCAACCTGCCTACCGAAAATAAAATCGCAAATAGGATAAAATTGTCATTTGGAAAAGAAGAGATATATGGACATATTTAGGGAAAAAGGTCCTGTTTTAATTCAAACACTTCTTAAAATCTAGAGACAAGCATATATTTTGGGATAGGAATAAACTCATTTGCTGACAGAAGTATATTTTACTCCTGGAAACATCCACAGCATCCTAACTGGTACAAATTTTCCTTTTTAATTCTGAATGACAGTTTACTGAGGATGCACTTCTCTTGCAAAAAGTCATCATGGACACAGCATAAGCCTACTTACATTTGCATGCGCATACTTATTAATTGCTTACAGGAGTTTTAAGAAATAATTTTCTTACCTTCTGACCCTGCCATTGAGACCAAGTAGAGAACCAAAGTGACAGCAACAGATTTGCCATCCATTGCTGTGCACGTTTTCTTTTTGACAGAGGTCCCGTTCTGGTCTTGTTTCCCACCAGGTTTTATACCTGAAAGGTTCACTCCCAGCAGCCTGAGTCCTGAGAGGTGGGTTCTGCACTTGCAGGTTTCCTAACACACGAGAGTATTGCATAAGAAATCCAAACCTCTGTACAGTCCATTCAGTGGCACTTCAAACTTCCCTAGCTTTTGCTGCTGTATATTTTCAATTATTTCTTTAAGTTGTTATTGTCATCCATCACTTCCTGTTTGCACTTCTTCATGGGATATTGGCTTTAACCAACAATTCTGAGCTTGCACTTGGAAATCAATTCATTACCAGATATCCCTCTGAGCCAAAATTAAGGGACTTTTTCCTTCCTCTGTGAATATAGAATTTCTGTTCAGCTTTTTGCATCATGCTTAAGTGCCTTGTGCAAAAACATTTACCCAGCATAATTACAGGAACTTTTCATCCCAATCTTACACTATATTTTGATATGAATCCAATGAAGTTATTTAGCCAGTGTTTTATGAAGGCAAGACACAACTAGTTTCTCTTGTTCTCTGAAAGGATTTTGTCATTTTCAGTTCGGCTAAAGGAATTGAGATGCTTTATTCTTTACTGAAAAGTCTCTCTAGTCATTAAGCAGGAAATGATGATCTTAAAATGACTGAGGCATTGTCACCCAAGTCACTTGAGCTCTTCTGAAACTTTCATCTGTTCAGAATATGAAAGGAGAAAGTTTTTGACAGTAAGGGCTATAATGATACGTGGTTAAAATAAGCACTTAGGAAGTTGCTTGTTTTTCTTTCTAACCTCATGCATTTAGAATAATCAAAGGTGTTTAAGACAGCAGATAAACATGTCATAAGCGACTTCTACCAACAAAGAAGAGCAGCCCAGTCTGATGAAGGTAGACACTGAGTCAGAAGGGCTGCAGTGCTTCTCTTAGCAGTCTCCAAGAGCACTGAAACACATTTTTCGAGGCATGAGGGTGGTTGTTATGCTTCTAGGGAAGCTATTCCATGACAGTACACAGAACAGAGATGTGATACGTTGTCATTTCTACCCTTGGAATCACATCTCACCAATAAGCCTATGGAGGAAGGTGCAGATGCCCTGCTCAGGGTCCTGCGAGTGCAGCCATTGCTGACATTTTGGACAGAAGAACTGATGAGAAGACCCCTTCCTTGGCTGTGGTTCAGCTCCCAGTAACTTGCTTGGGATTTGGCTGATGGCAAAGGTTACATGTATCTGTATTACACTAAAGCCAGTGCCAGTCCTCTAGGATACACCCCTACTTTTATGGCTGTGCAGATGAAGTTGTTCTTCCCAACCTCTCCCCATTCTTGGCTGATACTTGCGACATCCTTATCTTCGAATTAGATCTCTGAAAGAAGGCAGCTTATAAAAATCCCTCGGGAAACAGGAAGTCTTAAAGTTCTAAGACAAGGAGACAAGTTTGAACAAAACCTGTCTCCTTGAGAAACTTTGACTCCTTCCCATTCTGAGATCTAGCAGGCTGTGCAATACTGTGCGGTGGGGCAGGTGCAAATATGGGGACAGGGAGCAAAGTGTGGTCAGAATAGTTGTCCTCTTGCACAAAAACTTGCTCAAACACTGCCAAAAACTCACTTTATGTCTTGCACCATGAGCAAACATGAGCTGATTGTGCAGAATATGGAGTGGCTCCTCATTGGAAAAGACCGAACCTAAACAAATATCAAAATATTTGCTCAACTTTCCCATTTCTCAAGTGCTTGCTGCTTGAATTTCAACACTCCTCTGTAAATTGCTGTGCTACAGGTAGATATGAGGCCGTATAATCAGAGCTTTGTTTCTTAGGATTTCCCCTGATGTAGTCCTCCCTCCTGACTGGAATTAGGGAGGATGCTCAGTGACTTCCTTAATGTTTATCAGATTTCCCTGTATATTTAAATTAATGAAAACCCTTGTTCATTGCCATGTTCTCAGCTGCCGTGCTGTCAGAGCACCACACTGCTATGGCCTTGCAATTTTCTGTGACTAACCAGTATTTGTTCATTTCTATCTCGGAATTTTATCATCCAGACTTCTGAAAACACTGAGTCTGACAACAAAAGAGGAAGAAAGCAGATAACTCTCATAATTCCTCTGATCGTTAATTACCTACACTTTACAGAGGCAACAATTTGCTGTTTTAATTTGCTGCCCCCCAAAACTCAGACCCGCCCCCCCTTGCCCTTCTGGGAACTCACTATGTGATACAAACTGAAAGAAAACGCTTCCTCTTTTTTTCAGTTCTCTGTTCCAATAAGAAAATCAATAACAAACAATATTGAAGCAAAAACATTTCAATAAGCATTTATTAGGTACATAAACATAAAAATCTTCCATAAATAAATAAATAAATAAATGAACAAAAAAAATTCTATAAATGAATAAAGTGCTTTTTTTGTAGCCAAAAGATGGCATTAAAATATATGTTTATACCTTCACAACACTAATTCACAATAAATAGTATCTTGAAAACAATGACACAAAACCTGATGTATCAGAATTTTGACACGTTAATTTGGGAAGCTCTCCTCTTCAGCCAGTAGCCCACTGTGAGTGGCAGTGACCCAGGTATGGTTGAAGTTACCTGTCCATGCTTTGTGGGGGCAGAAGTTGTTGCTGGTCTTTTCCTAAACTGTTAGCAAAAAGGGAAGGAGTCATTCAGTGAAAGCTCTGCTGGGTATGCACTGCGCTGTTCCAGCTGTGTTTAGAAAAAATTATTCCAGAATCATCTCCATATTCCTTCACAAGCCTTTTTTTTTTTGCCTTCTTGTTGAGGTGTCAGTAGTTTCTTTCCTACACAACAAGACCTGCTCAAAAGACTGAAAGTATTGTTGTCAACTAACTACAAACTAGGGAATACATATTCCAAGTGCTGTGAAATTGGGAATGTAGGAGGCAGGAGGAGGTGATCTGTCAGAAGCTGGGTGAGTGTCTTCCCTATTTTTGCCTCGCTGGAAGAGTTAGGACATTTTTCTTCTTTGTTTTAGGACACTGTCTCAGGTTTGGTGTTGGCCCTAGAAAGAAAGAAGATGGAAAAAGAGGCTATTAAAAATCAACCATAAAACAGGTAAGACTTGCTGGCACCAGCTGAAATCCACCACTTTGTGCTTCTGTGCCCAAGCGCCTGAAAAGCTGTAAGAGAACCCAAGGGACACTGTTACGTCATGGCATTCCCAAAACGATTCAATAGCAGTGAACTTCCGTAGTTTGATGCTTCACTTGACAACTGAAGCCTGATTCTTCCTCGCCCCACTTATCTATATGCCATTAGCTTGAAAAACTGATTGCTGTTTTCTACCACTGCAAGCAAAAGAAAAGCAGTCAGTTAATGCCTGGATTTCCTGAGCAGCTGTGCTGCACGTTCTCAAAATGCTTTTGCCTTAGGGGAGATGAAGGTAACCTTTCCAGGGATGTGTGGCACAGTAAGGCTTCAATACCTAATGCTATAATTAAGGCTCAAAGCAATCACAGTGCTTGTCACAATTAGTGAACACAAAAGGTAATAACTGCCCGAGGAGACAGAATTTTGGAGCACTTCACACCGTCCATGTTTGGTAGCTCAATTAAAATACCAGTTTTCAATAAGCTGTGCTTATTGAGGAGAAATGACTCACTTGTCCAGAATTGCCTTGATGATCAGCTTCACCCAGGGAGCAGTGGGCTCCAGGCACACTTCTTTGCCATCTCTCAGGGTAGCTCTACAAGAGGGAAGAAAGGAAGGGAAAAAGGCTATTTAGTGAAATCCAAGGCAATGTCGCCTTTCTCTCATAACATCATTCTAGGGATACACTGACATGTTCCACTTTAAGCTGTGTAAACTAAAGCTGTAGCCTAACCTAGGGGGATTTTTAAAACTGGTTTAGTATCTTCCCATATCTGTTTGTTTGATGCACTAAACCATCTGCAGGACTCTCCCTCTTTTCAAAACTGCCTTTTTCCCCCCAACTGGCTTTGTATTTGTGTCAGTCTTTCACTGAAGAGTTAAATCTTTCCATCTTGATTCAGAAATTGTACTGCCCAGTCCATAGGAATTTGGTTGCTTACATGAAATTCTGGAATACAACTGGAATGTATGACTTGTACGCTAATGGTAGTTTTTTCATGCACTTGAGTAGAAGTGTGATCATTTTTTTGACCTAGCCCTTAAAAATTATGTTTTGATCACTTGCTCAGTGTGGATCTGTGCATTTTCACAAGCCAGTAGAATTCAGAGTTTTAGAAAGTTATTTGCTGCCTGATGACTGCAAATTTAGGTCAAAGTATTGCATGTGTTTAAAAAGCAGAGATTGGCAAAACAACACGCAGTTCACAACACATAGCACATCGTCTATAGGAGCAGGGAGTGCTGCCATTCTGCTTTCTGAGCAGCTGCTTCTGCCCACTGCTCACACTGCTCACAGAACACTTACACCAACCCAAGAGCAAATTCTGCTTCCTTATTCTTAAGTAATCAGGAAGCTTTTGCAAAACACTTACATGACTTCAACATTCTTGCAGTGAGGTCCGCTGGGGGTGAGGTTCACCTTTTGGATGAATTTGGGATGGATGAACGTGGAATGGGTTCTTATGCACTGGCACCGGAGTTCAATGGCCGAGCGTGGCACAGCCTCACCTGGAAAACAAAAAAAGGTGGAGTGTTTCACTATTTTCATAGGAAACACAACATGGGGATTTTTGCTGACAGCATTAGGAGAGTCCTTCGCTGCACTGGTAAGACAGCACGGTGTCTCCTCATCAGCATGTGCTCTGGCCATTAACCAGGAGAGCTTTGAGAAGGGTTTCTTTACCTTGTGTTCCAAGTGCTGAGATCAGGAGCAGGATCAGGACAGCAGCCACAGCCTTGCCCATCATGATGCAAGAGCGTGTCTTCCTCGTGTGGCCTGGGCCTGGTTCTGTGGTGGGGTGAGCTCTGGCAGATCTCAGGGTGGCAAGTGTCTGTGCTCTGGGACCGGCCGTGTTTATATCCTGCCTGGGCCACCTGGGGCACTCCAGCATCACGGGTGGGTCATACCCACGGAAACTCCAAACCTGCGAGATGCTGCTGTGCACTGAGTCACAGGTGAGTGGGTAGGCCCCTTTCCCTTCATGACCACAAAATTGCTTCTCATTAATAGAAAGCACTTTACAAAGTAA
Organism: Eulacestoma nigropectus; assembly: GCA_013397775.1. NCBI lineage: Eukaryota > Metazoa > Chordata > Aves > Passeriformes > Eulacestoma > Eulacestoma nigropectus. Next base: position 236,964 of record VZTE01005937.1, read on the forward strand.
AGTGAGCTATGTGGAGTCTGTAAGGAGTTTGTAATCCTTTATTTCTTGGGATAATTTTAATCTGTACTTTTGTCCTCCCCGTGACTTTCCACCACAGCTCAAAGGCATTTGCTCTGTGATTTTCCATCTCTGTGTCTCTGGACTTCAATTTTATTTTTTTCTGTTTTAAGACATGACAGAAGTAGGAGCTAATAATTCTAGAAATTATAGATACTAGCTCTCCTTGTCCTTATAGTCATTTACATTAAAAAAAATCTTTTTTATATGCTGAGATAACTTTAGCAGAAATACTTACAGTATTCTTTTGATGAATTCAAATCTAGCTTCACTGAAATAAGCAACAGAATCTGGACTGTCTCTGTAGTACCATTGAGAACATACAGAATATATTACTATGATATGATGAGTTGCTTTGCTTAACCTAAGGTGGATTTTTTTTTTTTTGAGGATGACTGCTTCTTCTGAAGCCAAAACTTCTTAGTTATTTGCTGCTTTGAATTTGGGCAGAGGAAAACTCTATAAGCTGCTATAGGATTCTGCTTCTGAAATAAAATGAGGCACTCATGCAACTTTAAATTTGACCCAGCAAAGAGAATATTTCTTCTGATTATGATGAAAACAAAAAAACCTGAAGATGGAATCCTGAAGAAGGATTATTCAGACAAAGTCAGAGGTATTCAACCATTTCTTTTAACAGTAAAGACAAATACGATAATACAAGTTGGCCTTATTTGGGTTAAACATTAAGGACTCCCATTACTGTTCCTCTGCCAGGTAATGGGGAAGTCAAGGGAACAAAGCATAGGGCCAGCTTTGAATGAATGTAGGTTATTTTTCTCTGACTGATCATGAAGGTCTCAGAGATTTACACATGCCAGACTGAATTCCACTTACTATTACCATATCTATCAGTGTCTGTAGTTTATAAACAGCCTTAGCGTATGTGATCTGAACAGTGGCTATTCCAGAAGCTATGGAATTAAGCACCTAGTTTTCCTGTCACTTTACAGCTTGCAGCAAATACAGCTGGATGAGCTAACAGATAAAGAGATGAACCGCTAATTACAGCCCTTGCTTGTCAGACCTGAGGTCTGTCTAGAGATTATCCTCTTCAACCATGGCCATCAGCAGGTGTCTAGGAATGTGTAAGAAAATAATAAGTGTCTTTGAGACTTATCCCTAGTAGTCTGAATCTGGTTTCATTTGCTGCCTCCTGATTCTTTTACAAGATAACAAGAAGTAGATCCTTATCCCTGATTTCCACTGGCTTTGTAATTCTTTAGGCCTTTACCATGCCTCCAGGTCAATCTCTTTTTACAAAGTTCTGTCCTGTTGCCTGAGAGCAGCACAGACTGGTTGTTTGTTCCCAACTCTGGACTTCTTATTTTCCCCTCACACGCTATTTCCAAGCACAGCAAGCTGTTTACAGAAATGCAAGCTAGAGCATCAATGGAAATGTCTTCAGACCTGCATACTAGGAGAAAATGGAAGGATAAATTGCTTTGCCTAAGGACTGTGGATTTTTTTTCCAAATAAATCCAAGAAACTGTTATTCCTCCTTAATTTCATTGATGATTTTCAGTATCTCAGACAAAAAGTTACTCTTTCCGTAATCTATGTGCAATTAAGCTTTTATCCTTTGTCTTCTTTGTGCAAAACCTTCTGCCTGTTGGGTTTTAAGGAAACGTCATTTCTACGTTCTTGGTCCAGACAGACCAGATGTTTACGTGTCTGTGTGTTTCTACTCAAATATAAACAAAGAGCTTAGGTGTTTTACATTTATCAGAGACAATATAATGATTACAGCATAACAAATCTGGATATGGACCAGTGGGAACAACTGAGTAGTGCTGTGGAGGCCATGTTTTGACTTGTAATTTAGGATGTAGGGAGTGGAGTGCTCAGGGGTGGCCTGCAAAAAACAGAGTCGACAAAGATAAAATCTCTCCTGTGGTTACAGAGAGAAGTCAGAAGAAACGATCTCTGAATGAAAAGGTCACATATTTTATTGTAAACTGTGTGATTTGGGCCAAAGAGAGCAGCTGCTGTTCCAATTGATTTAAAAGGACCTTGTTTTGGAGACGTGAGGCGGGTGAATTAAGAGCTGCTGGAATTCTAGTGCACACACACTCTGACTGAAGAGAGCCATTGCTAAGCCTTAAATATAAGTGTCATAAATGATATCTGGTCGCCTTCAGCTGTATAAACACTTTTTTGTCATAAGGGTCATAAATACAGTTATTGAGAAGCTTCAATTTTCTTGGCATGAGCGTGCCTTAACAGCTAGCAAGCAATAAGGTTTCTGAGTACTGATGTGCTTATGAGCAGTATATGACATACAGGAATGCAGACTGTCCTGCGTCCAACTTTTGACACTGACGTGTGGTGCAAAAGTCCCTGTCCAAATCACATGGCAAACTGGTACGTGCTGGATTAATTCAGATCAATCTGGAGGTGCTACAGTAGGCATAAAATTCAGTAAGTTCGCTAATCAAGGCTTCCACATCAGTTAAGCTATAGAAAACAAAGGGCAGGAGAGAGGCTGAGGTACCCAAGTGAAAACATTGTAGCTTCTCAGATAATTTTCTGTGTGCTCCTGCCCACCCTTCTCTGACTGGAGTGGCCAGGAAATTTACATTTCCTTATGCTCACATGAGCAGCGAGGAATTTCTTTCCCCTGGGGAGCTCCTTGCAGTGCCCTGTCCTCATTTCCCTCAATGATTGTTCACCACCATCTTTAGTATTCCTGCCTCATGCCTGGAATTTTACATCCAAACATGTAAAAGATGATTTAAAAATTGCTGAGCAGCTGAGTCAGTCCATGTGACCTGCCAGGGTTTTTTGAAACAGTATTAGGTTCAACAGGAAAGGGTAGTCCTGTTTCGCTTTAGATTTCCTTTAGGCAAATTCTTCTTCTTAATTTCTTAAACTTCTGTGACTCTGTATGCAAAATCTCTTCATATTTTTGATCTTCAATAGGAAAATACCTCAACTTCTTTGTATTTTTTCCTGTCAGTCAGGTTCTTTAGTCTTTTGGCTGTGAGATGGTCTCTATTGTGAACTTTTCCTGAGGCAATTTGGCTGACTTGAGAGGGCCAAACAGAGAAATTAATTATAGTTAAAAATGCCATACCTCTATGTCTTTCCCCCCAACTATTCCTTAATTAGCTATCAACAAACTCCCCAAGACTTTAAGTTTGCCAACTTTCACGCTGAATGACTTTTACATGAAAAATACAGAACAAAGGGCTGTCATTAGACATGCAACTATGAGATACTTTTAGTATCTGTCTTCTGATGAGCTTCCGCAGTGTCTGATCAATCCTGTCCAAAAATATTAATTCTCTTTTATTTAGTTAATGTGCAATTCTGCAAGCCTAACTTGTTTTGCTGAGCCCTCCTTCTCAGGAGAGGCTCACTGAAATTTGTGGGGCTGCCTTCTCCCCTCTTACTGAAACTGCGTATGTTTGATATTTACCCTCATTAACAAGAATGGAAATGGCATTTGTTCATTTTCAGAAGTGCTGGGTAGGGAGTGCAGGGTGTTTGCCAAATCAGTCCTGCACTGGGCAAGTGTTACAAAGGTCACTGTGCAAGTGGTTTAAGAAAGGAGTATTAATTAGTCATAAAATTGCACAGTCTTCTAAGAACAAGGATGAGAGGCAGAGCTCTGCTGTACCACAGCACTACTTCCTCACAGCACAGGAGATGATGATCCCTATTCCTATATTTTCCGTGCAGCCCATGATTCTTGCTGCAGAGAAGCACAGTTGCAACATCCCTGCTGGTGAATGTTTTTTTCCACCTGCCCTGCTGATGAGATCTCTGGTTCAGAGGCAGGAGAAACACGTTGGCGTTCTGTCTTGAGAGCACATGGCATGTGGATGTCCCTGCTGCACAAGCAGGTGCTCCAGCAATACACGATTATATAACACACCTAAACCCATTGCTAGCACTTCTTTTTCTCTGTCCTGAATTTTCTGTTAGCCAGCTTGATTTCCCAGTGTTCATCCTGCTGGCTATTCTGGGTCCTAGTGCAGTGCATTTAATACTCCACGCTTGCAGCTGTACATCTAAAATTCGCTAATGGCGATAATGAGCTTTGCTACAGCAGTCCCTGATCTTCCAGCAGAACATTTCTGGTTGACTCAGAACTTGGTTCACACTTTTCAGCAGTTTGAAGGAATCCAGAATTGCAGTCCTTCCTTTCTGTGCCCTTTGGCAGATTCACAATACAACAAAAGCCATTTACTGATCGAGCCCGATGGAAAATATCTGTCTTTGTGTATTCCTGGGTTTTCCCCATGTATGTAGTAACTGCATAAGAAATGAAATCATCTCCAGAAAGGGAAGTAGTATTGGGAAAAAAAAAAAGAAAAATAAAAAGAAGAAATGGACAGGATGCTGCCTGAAGCATTGTCAGGGTGTTCAGGCTACTCAGCCTGCAGCAACTTTTTTAAAGAACAAAAGACACCAGTTTAATTGCATTAGTGGCATTTTCAAGAAAAATACTAATTGCAGTAAGATTACTCAGGGACTTTCCAGTATTGCAGCTGGTATCACCATGTATTGTCTTTCCTATTAGATAGATACCTTTTTTCATTAATCATCATGTGTAACTGAAAACCTATTACAATACATGAGCAAAAGAGTTACTCAGAAAAATATTTTATTTAGTGTGACAAAGCCAAGATTTCCAGGACTGAGCAGAAAGAGTAGTTGAGAATAAGGGAAGGACTGGAGAAGATACTTGGAAGTAGCACTTGCTTATGCTCCCTCCCTGACTCCCTGGCCTCCCCTTTGCCAGCCTGTATCCCCTCAGCCATCCCAAAACTAGAAGCCTGTGTTCTAGGTTTACCTGTTTGGGGGAAGAGGATAAAATAATGACAGCTTTTCCAAAGCTATAATATTTCCAAGAATTTAAGCAAAACAGAATTAACAACCCTCTGCTACATTCCATGGGCACTGCTATTCTGATCACCCCCTTACTGGTGTAAATTGGGAATAAATTAAAATCAGTGGAGTCACACTTCAGCATTGGATGTAGATGAGAGTAGAACAAAGTCCTGAACTCAGAGGCAGGGAGATGGTGCAAAGCATAACACCTGTGAGGAGACAAAGAGGGTGCATTGGCCTCAAATTCCTTGTGTAAATCATCAAGACATTTTATATTTCCAAAGCTTCTGCTGTCTGGAGGAAAGATCAGTCTGAACCGCAGAGAGAGGGCTCACATGTGTACTTCTTGCCTGCACCTGAGAGAACAAAAGGTGAAGATAGAAGAACTTGGAGAGGAAGGGAACTGCAGCTGCATTTTATCCATGAGGGCCTATCTCCATGGTGAGGGAAGCTGGCTTCACATGGGCCTGTTCATCATTGAGCACACTGCGTGTACGCTTACATCACGTGAAACCAAGACAGAGTTTGAGATCCTTAAACAACAACATCTGACACTGGAGCTGAGGGAAAATGTCAAGTGTCAAAACAGTACAAATACATGCTAAGCATTCTGCTGCTGGTGCTGGTAACCAGCAGAATCCACTGGTTGGACACCGTAGAAAGATTATCTGAGTGGTAACTATTTCCCAGGAACTCAGTACTGCTGGTTTATTTGCAGACCGAATATTTGCCCCGCTGAGTGCATGGCATTAGTCTGTGCAGATTAACAATCTGTGTTTGCTTGTTCTGTGCTATGTTAATTTTCAATATTTGCTGTGGAAGAGATAGGTTTTCCCTTTTAATAGGTGCAAAGAAGGATTTGTGTTGCTGTTGCATCTGGGTATTGCACTTCTTCCTGCAGTTGTTACAGATGCTGGGCAGAGGTTGAGAAGGTTAGATGTGATGGGGACAGACCCTATGTCCTATCTCTTCCTACCCAGTCCTGGTCCTCAAGAAAAAAGAGCAAAGGCAGCATCTCCAACATCTACTTCCCCTGCTTGGGAACACTGCTGGAAGGTAATGATTTTCAGGGAAATCAAACTCATTTTTCTTGTCACTGGATTTTCCTCTTCTTTCCTTCATTTCATGTTGTTTCATTCCTATATGAAATGGAAAACCCCAGGGAATCATTTACATTATATTGATTTGATGGCAACTCCTGCCATAGAGAACTTCCTTTAACTCCAGTGAATTTTGTAACACTGGTCATGAGTTAGCAGCAGGTCAAACAAATGCTTCAGGCATGACCTGTTTGCCTTCTCCCAGCCCTCAAAGGTATGTAACAGCAAACCAGAATACTTGTGTGACAGGGAGAGTTTGGGAACTCGCACCTTGGATTTTTTCCAAGCACTCACAAGTAGCTCTCTAGATTTTTAAAGGCCCAATGGTACAAAGACAGAATTCATACTGTTTTAAGCCTTCGTAGATTGTCTGTAGAATTACAGCACTTTTGGAAAGCAATGCCATATGTGTATAAAGTATCTCAGATTTTGTGAACTTGAAATTTAAAATACCATTGCTGAGCAGTGTAAACCTCTGCCTAACTATCTTGGTATTTATACACTGAATCATATCTCCTCTGCACACTAAGTTTCTAGTGCATTTGCAATTCGCCCTGGTGGTTTGGGGGAAAAGGATGAAGCCAGTCTTTAACTCTTCTAAAGAAAGTGACTGGACAGTTTAAAGTAGTGATTTGTAATCACCTCCTACCCAGATCATTTTTCTTCATCAGAGCTAGATCCTATCTTTGTATGACTGATTTATGTCTTTGGGCCTGATGTTTACCAAACCACCATCAACCAAGATCTGAGCTGGCTTGGACAGTCACAGTCAGACCTGCAAGTGGGTTAATACCTTTAGCAATTCCTAAGGTGTGTTCTAAACTTCAAAAAGTTCTAATCTCCCTCTGCCACTCCCACTCTACCCTCTCTTCAGTATTAGGCTTCAGCGTTTCTTATTTCTGGGCTTGGATTCTCTTTGCATTAAAGGCATCTTCTCCTCTTCATTCGAGGAAAAGTATTTGTCATTTGGATTCAATGAAATGTGGAAATTACACTTGTGTGTCACTGCTCCTCCTACTTTCAGCACAGGGCTCATTTCCTCTTATAAGAAGTTATGTGATTAGAACCCAGGAACTGAACCACTTTTATTTAGCATAAACAGCTGCGTTGCTGTGTGACACAGAACATTAGTGGTTGATATCAAACTCGAACATCTTAATATTAAATGTGGATCACAGATATAAACCTATGCAGTAATCACGCATGGGCGAACTCTGCCTTCCTTCAGGTGCAAAGTCAAAGACAAAATCCCCATTTATTGAGCAGTGTGAATTCCCTAAATACCCCCACAAAACAGGATATAACATCATGGAAACAGGAAAGATGTTCACCACAGTGTCTCCCTATCACCTGGAGCAATACACAGACATTGCCTATTATGGGAACAGGTAAACAATACCCTATAAGGTCACAAACTACAGTCTTCACTTCTCACAGGTCCAGCTTTGTCCACAAGCCACAAACCTCTCTCCGCCCATCCCCGGTGACCTGGATACAGTCCCAGGGTCACCTCCGGGCCCAGGAAAGAGGCTTTCTCTCCGGCCTTCTGGGCTTATCTCTCTGTCACCACATAGTGTAACCCAAAAAACCTACAGCAGGGAGTCCGATTTTCCCCAGCACCTCTTCCCCAAAGGTCTGACAATACCTGTTTGTAAGGTCCAACCAGCTGAGGTATCCAATTCCAGTACAGTTAATCAGGAAACCATCCATTATGAGCACAGGGTATGGAGCCGAACGTTTAATCACCCACAGAAAACCATATCCCTTCCCCATTCCTCTGAAGTGTAATAACCACCAGAGAGCTTGGGAACTTGTAAGAGTCATTATGAGCTTTGATTCCAGCCACTGTTTTATCATTTTCATTTCTCAAGTGGCATGTGTGACTGCACGCCAGCTTGCAGCCTTTCATAATGTTCGTCCTGTCAATCACACATATTCTTCAGAGGACATTTCTATTTCTCCTGCAAAATTCCTGTGATTTCAGCAGCTTTGGAGGACAGAAACTCCTTGGCTAGTAAGATGTGTGCCAGAAGAGTTTCTCACAGACTGCCAGAGAGTAAATGAGAAATGCAAGACACCTAGGAGCATTTCTTCTTGGTTAGACTTCACGCTTCACCTACTTTTTGGCTTAGACGAGGTTATAAAAATTCTCTCCTGAGAAGATTTTCCGCATGTATTCTAGTTTTACTGTTCTACTTGAGACATTTGGCCAAGGTCTGTTCCACCAAATCCAGTAAGACTCTCACAGCACATTGACATGGCAGCTCCAACTCTTCTACTGCACAGGAGTTTTATTGTTATTCTTGTGTTGAGTGCACCTTTGGTGCTGATTGCACGTGAAGTGTCAGGAGTGACAAAAGTCTGCATGAGCATAGCAGGCCTAGGAAGCTCCTACAGCTGGGACACAAACAGTTTTCAGGCAACAGTGTTGTAAACAATAATTACCAGGCCTGTACCAGTGGTGGCGCGCAATTATTAGTGCATAAGGATTCAGTTTGCACTTTAGTGAGGCTGATGTGACAGTGGTTTTGATCAAAGAAGGGTTACTAAACTACAGTTTGAAAACAATTTCCTTCCATCTAATGTTGCAAGATGAGCAGGATGTTCATTTGTTGACTTGAACGTCACTGTTCACCTTTCACACAAGTTCCTGAAGTACATCATAGAGGTATGGGAAAAGGAATAGCTACAGATCACACTTGAACTTGCAGCCTTTCTTATTATAAACTTTAAGTAATAAAGCTTTGGTTTAAAGGCATAGAATTGGACAGGAAGCAGAAAATGAGTTCTGGAGTGTGTTTGTGCAACCTCATTGAAATTTTTTATCTTTTATGTCCGCTTTCAAGCTAGGCTTCATTTATTGACCTTCAAAACCCTGAAATATATATACTCAGAATGAAAAAGCTGCTGTATTCTTTGTTGTTCTGGTGTAAACAATCTTGCCATGATGGACGGTCAGATCCTGTCCAAAGCTTTCTGTCACAGTAGAATTTTTTATCATGTACTTTCTGGATTGGGTGTTTTGTGATCCCTGTTTACAAAGCTGTGTGTCATGGCCTGAACTCATCTCAGAGCGCTCTGTAAGTAATGCTTGTAACTCTGTATAAGCCACTGCATGTCCTATCCTTTTCACAGCCCAGTCCAAAAGGAAATGCCAAACATCATGGTAATCATTTACCAAAAGAAATTACAGATGAAAAGCATGTGTCTGGAGCAGACAGCATAAGAGCAAAGCAATTTGGTTTTTAAACACATTTTTGAGTACTTATGTGATTTTTTGACAGTAAGAAACATAAACCAAGTGGCAGAAGTTCAGACAACTAATTGCCTCCCTTCTGAAGATACTAAAAATCACATTTTATTCTTTAGGCAGAACATTAAGGCAAGTTATGTTGCACCATTGTGAGTTCCTCAGAGTCCTCCTTTATTTGCTTGTCTTTATTTCTTCTCTGAATCAAAGATAGTTCCCAATCTTCAGCTATTGTGCTGTTTTACTATGTTTTTGACAGATTAACCCAGAAAGGAATAGTGGTTCTCCTTAATACGCAGTCAAATCGGATTTTTGGTGGAGGACTTCTGGGGCTGACTTCGAGACCTGGGAATAGGCTGGGCTGAGATTTCTGAGGTGCTTGTCATTGCAGACAGGTTTCTTTCATTGCGATGCTGTTCATTTTGCTTTTAGGGTGATTCTTCTTTTTTTGAGGGGGTCTGTTTTATAATCTGCCTCTATGACACTGCTGGTGAAATAACTGAGGAGACGGTGCAAAACCTGCACTGCAAAGGTGGGAAGAGGAGGCCAGGTCTGGAGAAGAAATAAAAAACATCTTAGTGGCTTCCCCAAAACTGTATGTCTCAATTAGTGTAACAGCACAGCCTGGAAAATTATTTACTGTGATCCACTGCGTGAAGCATCAGACACACTGTATTAGCTGACAGAAAATATCTGAAGGATTAGTGGCAATTTAGAGCCTTTATGAACTAAGGCACCATGAATTTAAGTTATACAACACAATGGAATTTCAAGGCATAATGCCATTTTTATCACAGAACTAGCCTTACTAACATATAAGTCACTTCATTTTTTGACAAGTTCAGTCACGTTTGCTCTTCCTGCTAACAGCAATGGGTGTAAATTAAGGAAATGTTGGGTATCTCTTATAACATACTGGATCCATGAACCTCAGCAGCAGCCAGTGGGGGGTATGAAGCACTCAGTGATGCTCAGGAAGCAGTCAGACCATATTGGGATGATTTCCAGTGCACATCTTCTATCCCAGCTGGAGCACTACAGCTAGAGCATGGTGCTGCATGCAACTGTGATGGTACAGAGGGAGAACAAGCAGGCTGGAGGCACGGGAGCAGTTGTTGCCCAGGGTGAATTTCGAAAGGCCGGTACATGGCACCTTTGCTGTTTTTCAGGGCCTCATCCTCAAACCTGTGAACCAGCCATCACTCATTTCAAAGTGATTCATTGCTGGGACATCCAAAGGCCATTTTCATGTAATTCCTGTACTTGGAGGCAGGAACTTGGTAATGAGTTCCAGCAAGACAATAAAATCCTCCCTGCCTCGTGTTGCAATGTCCTGGTATTGCGGTGTCATCTCGGGAGCCCTGCGTGCAGCATCACCTCTGCACTGATGGCACGCACACAAGGACAGTGTCATTTTGAAAGAGCCGAGGTGGTTCCTCTCTCAGGAGAGCGGGGCATCATCCTGCCCTGGAGCAGGAATCAGCACTTCAGCGTTTGCGCTCAGGGAGAGTGCCTGTCCTTGGAGCAGGCAGTGTTTCACCACCGCTCAGTCCAAGTTCCCGGTGTAGCTCATTAGGGCCTTCAGAGTAAGCAGCTTTCACTGTAAGAGGATCAGTAAGTGGATGCAATAAATACTCTTTTTCAGCGTAAGCCCAGCAGGCAGCACACTTAGAAAAGTCAAGAATGGCAAAGAGTGTACATGCAGGGTGGCCAGGCAGCACTTGCAAAATCTTACCAGGTAGCATCTTAGAGCCCTTAGTGCAGCGCTTGCAGGGAGCTCTAAGACTCCAGCACCAGCAAGTATGCCATTCTCCTGTTTTCCAAGAGTATTTGGAATAATGGGCTCTTTACCTGCAGTCGAGGTTTTGCACACTGCCTCAGCAAAAATGAATATTGGTAGTGGAGACTCAGCCCTGAAGTGCTGTGCACACTGCTGCTGCTGAGCCACAGCTCTCCAAAACAGGACAGAGCCTTTGCACACCCTCCAGTGCTCTTGCACAACCACCAGCTACCAGCTTTTGTATGGTGAAGAAGAGGCCTGAATCACAAAGCTGAGATCATGATGTGAATCTGAAGCTCCCATTCCCGTGGGGATGTTTGAACGCAGGAATTTTCTCTAAGGCTCAACCCAAGGATATGAAATCACTTTGTGATGTGCCTATTTTCTAGCTAGTGTTACCTGGTATGGAATGTGATGCTAACTTTCCATAGGCAAGTTGACAGTCTGGCCTTTCACATTGAAGGCTGTACCATTGAATAAATGGCCTGATTTTCACATTTGTAATTTCAGTTGAAGTTGCTGGGTATCTGGGAGAGCAATAATCAAGAGAATTTCAATCTTTTACTTTCCAAGTGCAGCTGTGAAAGCACGGACCCATTAGGAATTTTCAGCTTTAGGCAAGTCCCTTGTGTAAGAAAATGATAAGGACGACCCAAGACAAATTCAGCAAGTAAATTATATTTATTGCATGTATGTGATTTGGAAGATGGATAGATTCTGAGAAAAGACAACCACATGCCTATAGTGTTAACCTGGAACCGTGGAGATTTCAGTGCAGCTCTTGGCTTTGGAGCATGGGTTTGTGACTCTGGGATAGTGGATTAAACCAGGATTTGCTAAGTCCTCGTCAAAGATGAGACTGTCATCCTCAAAGGTCCTGCCAGAGCAAATTAATTACTGCTGAAGACTGAAGTTTTATTTATTTGTGCCTGACTTTTCCTCTACACAATTACATGGCTGCACAGATTGAAGCTGCCTGTCTCCCAGGAGATGAGTTTGAGTTACTGAGGCTTTTATAATAATTTCTAGAGGTTCAGAAAAAGAAACACCAAAATATACAGTATGGAGAAAAGTTAGAGGCCTTGAGAACTGCATGATTAAAATTTTAATATTTTTATATATAAATACATATGCATTTTAAAAAAACAGGAGCAGAGGATTGCCATGGATTACATGATTAAATAAGGAATTGGCACAACTCTCAAACACAAGTAGTACAGACCTTGGACAATGTAAGTGATACTGGGTTTGGTTTGTGTGAAACAATACAAACTATGGGTACAAGCTTATCTTTAATGTTTCAGGCACTTTAACCCTTTAAAAAGAAATTGTGTAAATCTGTGACTAAAAAAATAGTGTCTTGCTTTCTTCGTTTCTAGGACAGATCTGCTTTATAATCCTTTGGAAAGGATTCAGGCAACATATTTCACCCTTATCACATTTCATAAACAAACAATCACAGGAAAAAGGATTTAAGGTGGATTATCGTTTTGCTCCACACCTTAGAGCCAGGAAATTCAGCCACAAGTGACACACTGGTTTCAATGCAGCCCATTTTGTTTTCATAGTAGTGCCTGTTACAGACACCACCCGAAAGCTGAACTTCCTGCTTGAAACTGACACACATATCAATCCTTTAATGAAGGATTTGCATGATTTATTTCTCTTCTCTTCTGCATTATTTGACCTAACACATTGTTGGGGATTGCAAGGGTCTTATTCACTCCACTGAAGTCACTGAGGTGATTTCCCTGTCCCACTTTCCTCTTCTGTAATCTGATAATTTTCCTCCCACCTCACATGCATTAACAAACTCCCTGAAGTAAAAAACACTATCAAGACTTCCTGTTGGCATGTGATGCATTCCTTTCTTGTGGGCATCGTTCACCATTCTTTTGGCTTCAGAGGTTTAATTGTTCTGTTTCAGAAGGTGTGAAACAGATGAATATAATAAGCATCTGACCATTTAATGATCATGAGAGTCCATGGGAATATTTTACCTCAAAAGGTCCAGGATGAAGCATTAGATGACCAGACACCAGTAAGAAGGGGATGCTATTGCAGGGTACCAGCTGGGAATGTTGCTACTTACAGCAGAACTGAATTCACAGCATCCACTTGAAAGCATCTTTATGTGTCTCCTCTGCTCTTACATGAATCTCAATATTTAAATTTTTCCACATTTATTTTCAATTGATAGCAACGTAATTTTTTACATCTTCAGTGAGAGAGCACCCAGGAAATACTACCAGGAGTCAGTGCTCAAGTTTGTAGTAAGTGGGCAAGTTCCAGCAGGCAGATATTGGGGCCCAGGAAGGACCAGCTGCTCCCTAAGGGACTGGGAGCCAAGCACCCTGACCCAGCAGGCTGGGCAGGCACCTCACTGCCCAGGCTCCTTCCCACAGAACCTGAGCAAGGAGATCCTGGCAGGCCCAGAGAACATAGCCACGTTCAACCAAGAGCCCATATCACAAGGAAAAGTCCAAGGTCATGCCAGAAAACCACGTGACGGGTCAGGCACCCTGATCATTGCCTCCCATGGCCAGGCAAACTTGAAGCTGAGGCTGAACCCAACATAGGCTGAACCCAACACTTCCTCCAACGAAGTTCAAAAACAGGAAAAATGCCAAAGCCCAAGCTTAAATGGGCTTCTGGGCCCATGGGCGAGAAGGGATGCTTGGAGAAGCCCCAGGACTATGAAAGTAAATTGCTAGAGGAGTTTGAGAGGGTCATAAAAGGATTTAACTGGAAATACTGAAGGAAGAAAAGACTCAATGGACTTTCGTTCTTTGGCTTCCTTCAGCTACAGACTGCAAACAAGTTTCAGCTTGCGATACCTTCTGTGACCTTCCTGCATGTCTGATTTTTTCCTATCTTCTGAACAGAAATAAAACTCAAATCTAAATCATTTCTGAATAGCAAAGGTAAAAGACAGAAGTTTTCCTTCAAGTTATAGCACAGCAGAAAACCCCTTTCTGAGTCTCTTGGCCTTCCATCTTTAAATGACAGCTGAGCTTTAGAGACGCATCCCTGGGTTTTTTTAATTGTCTCCAATACACGCCTCAGTGTAAACAGGCCTTTACTACTTTCCTATGTCAGGTTCCTTGCTCAGTGTGAGACACTGAACAATTTTAAATCACATGTGCTTGCTCTAGGCTTGATCTTCTGTCCCTTGGCAGTGGTGGCAGAAATTTCCGAGTGTGCTTCCTGGTTCAGTTGCTGGCTGCAAATGCTTTTGGTTTTCCTGAAAGCTTGGATACAGTGTGATTTTTGGAGTGAACCTTCTCTTCTTTTTGTAAGCCAGGTATATTTGAATCTCAGGTACTCAAAATTATGTCAACTTTTGGAAAAATTCTTGTCCATGGATTTCATTATTCCTTAGGTTCTTAATATTAATACTTCAGTCACTAACGGGGAAGTTCTAGACTTAATTTATTCATATTCCCAAGTGAGAGGTGTTACATAGAGGCAGCTTTTTACTAATAGCTACTCCACATTTTTTCCCTGGAAAATTGCTTTTACTACTATAGCAAAAAAAGAATTAAAATGTTCCTCCTGACATCATACATGATGAGATTAAGTGTTTTCCCACACATTTTGCTCTGGTATTTATTTTTGAACAAGGTACAATACACTAGCAGGGCACATTGATAACAACCAGAAGCGTTGTCAGTGAAATGCATGAGAAATGTATAAAAACACCTAAAGTAAAATGTTTGCATCTTGTAGAGACTTTGGACTGCACATTTAAAAGCTTTCCCATTTATTTCAGGGTTCTGCCTTAACAGTGTCCAAACATGGACTTGAATTGTGTTCTTGAGGATTGTTTTTTACAGAAATAGAACAAACTGATGCCCGTATGACTTTCAGAAATTATGACAAAGAGGTACTTGTGTTTTATTTTATGAGAAACAGATTAATTGCTGAAGCTACACTGGAAGTAACCTGCAGCAGCAAGTCCCTGCATGCACGCACTAGCCACCCAGGAAATAGCAAGCTGCTGACTGGCTAACTGGGCCTTTTCTCTTGAAGACAAGTGCTGAGTTGTGTTGTTAGTCTGTTTTGAGGTTTGTGCTTGTAACATTTTGCTGTGTCAGTTTCAGATACATCAGCCTGAACCCAGAAATTGTCCGGTTATCCTGATGGGTCATAAGCTTACGGTTGTTAATGACAGGTGCCATTCAGCAGCCAGTGCAAACATTGTCCAACAGACAGGGAGAACAGCAGCCGAGATAAAAAACCAGCATCTACACTTCCTGCAGGTCATCCAATGCTGGAATGCCTCCCAGTACCAGTATCTCAAACATTTTAGATCCAGTTGATAGGATCCTGCCCTGTTTATGTGATTGCAGTGTTTGATGGGAGAGGACACTCTGCTTCCTTGCAGTCTAGGAACTCATAAATCTGCAAGCTAAAAGAAAGGATATTTTCCTGTTCACAACAAGGGCAGAAGCAACATCTTGCCCTTAGGACAGAACAGGCTACACTGGCCATATCCATTTCTTGTTTTGTCCAGGACTCAGCATTTTTGGTGCAGATTTTTTTCCTTTAATAGTATTTGGCTTTTCTAGGAATATTAGGATTTCTCTTTGCAAGTGCTTCTCTAACAACTTCAAGCAAGCAGGAGCCTGTAGTATCGTATTGTCCAGGACCAGTTATCTTTCCTGTCATTGAACCACTGCAGAGTTTGTAACCAAAACGGAATCTTTCATGCCCTTTTCCTGCTCTTATTTATCGTGGAGGAAGATGTACCAATATCCCTGAGGACGGACTCCTTTTCTGTTTCACATCCACTCCTGCAGCCTCAGACCCTGCAGGGGCAGCCCTTGGGCAGGGAAGCACTGGCGTGGGTGTTCACCACGTGCCATGCAGCGTGTGGAGGGCAGCTGTACCTCCGTCCATCCTTCTCTGTTCTGCCCCGGGTCACTGCACAAAGCGCAGCACAATGAAATGTAACAACAGTGCTTCTTAGGACGGGCTAATTGGGAAGTCAAGTCCTCCTCCGTGTATGTTTGAGCGAGGAGGTGTACGACAGACGAGTAAGGCAGCGGTATCGACGCTCGGAACACCCTTCTCCCGGGAGCACCGAGGCTCATCCTGCGGGCACGGCGGGAGCCGCAGCGCCTTAGGCGGGGGAGCAGCACCCCCTCCTGTCCGCGCTATCTACGCTCGGAACAGCCTTCTCCCGGCAACGCCGAGGCTCATCCCGCGGGCCCGGCGGGAGCCGCAGCTCCTTAAGCGGGGGAGCAGCACCCCCTCGTGTCCGTGTCTGGTTACCGCAGCCCAGGCACAGCGCCCGAGGCTCGCGCCCAGCCGTGGTACAGACAGTCCAACACCAGAGCCAAAATCTGCCTGTCTGGCCCTGGTCATGCACACTGAGTCCATTCCACCCGACCTATGTACGTATTTACCTACGAGAAGGTTTTGCTCTCACCTGGAAGCTACCTCTGACATTGCCTGCTCAATGTGGTTCATATTTCTGCAATAACTTAGGCATAACACTTCAAACCTGAAACTGCTTCCATTCCTGCACCTGTTAGAACCTGTGCTCTCTGCACAGACCAGGGCAAGCACAACTTCCAGGTAACAATCCTAAAGACACTCCGCAGCTTTGTAGCTGATCGACCATCCTCTTGTTGGAGACTGGCTCTGCCACCCAGCAGCCTGTGATTTCCTGTGTGCGTTGTAAAAGCTAGGAAACCACTGTCCCAGAGGCTGAATGTGCATTCCCAGTGCATTCAGATTCTTCTCTTGTAAGGACATGTGTACTGGCTAGAAGCAAGGTATTGCCCATGAGGCTGAGAATGACAGTTCCAGACAGATCAAATTCCAAGTTGGAAGACACACCCTTAAAGCAACTGCACAGGGAAGAATCTTTCCAGAATCTCAGCATCTCCTAAACAGCTATTGACTTGTTTATATTGCCTTACACAAGCACAGGCAGAGCTCGTAGTCCAAATCAGACAGTGGTTTGGTATCTCACCGTGTTCCACGGACCTCTCTTCTCATCTGGATTTGTTTTTCCAAAGCACTTCTATGCCAGAAAGATATTCAGATGTCCTCAACAATCAAATCAGAGTTTAGCTCCCTTAATTCCCATAAAACCTAGCATAGTATGGTAAATGTGTGAGCCAAGCACGAAAGAGGATTTGGCCCTTCAAAGTCAGAGACTCTATTGTTTCCTCCAGCACTACTGAAATGCCACCGCCTCTGCCCTTGAGGAGACATATAAATGCCACCCGGAGCTCTAGGATCCTAAGAATTTGGGCCTTGGATACCTGAATGAGAAGAAAAATATCATCCATACAATCAGACACTTGGGAGAAGGATATGAATGTGATGCAGTAAGTATATAAATGAACTTATTCTTGGTAAAATGTGCTCAACAGGACAGTGCTCCAAGGTGTTATTTGATAATGTAAGGGAAAAGCAGCAGTATGGAAAGCCGGGGCGACACAGAGCAGGCAGATGCAGTGTCTGTGGGGTGACTTCCAGTGAGAAGACAGCTGAGTTGAGGCGTGTCTGTGTCAGAGGGTGAACTTAGAGCAGAGTCACAATGGTCCTCTCAACACACCCAGCTCAAGGCAGAACCTCAGTGAGTCAGCCTGATCTGTTCTGCTTTACACTTTCTCCCTCCCAGTGCCCTCTGGGCTCATGTTTTCAAGAGCAAATTGATAAATAAATGCCATGGATGCTTCTAGATGATCTGCTCTACTGTCTGTAGAGATCTCTAACGCACAGATATTACACAGTTCTCTCTGTGAAAAATTTTTCCAATGCTTCAGGGCTGTTACTTGCCAATATTCATTGCAGAAACATTTTTAAGTCTCAGATGTGGCTGGTTTCACAGCTTCCCGGCAGTCTGATGTATCAGTGGAGAGAGATTTGTGCTCAGCAGCACACAGTGCAGAGCTGCGTGCCCTGCAGAGCCAGGGCACACGACGTGAAGAATGCCTGCACTGCGCAGGGGTTGTGACGCAGGAGCGTGGGCTGCTCAGGCACACTGCCACTGCCGGCATTCCCCAGTGCCCACCAGCCTCTGATCCCCTGCTCCAGTCAGAGCTAAAACAAGAGAGCTGTTTATCACTCTTTTATTGCACTAACTGTTACAAATGTAGGGATCACTGAAACTTATTTCAGTGTGTTTTGCTGCAGGGACAAACTGTCCTCTTGTCTGTAGAGAAGCTTTGATGTGTAACACTTTTCAAATTGTAACCTCACATTTATACCTAATCTAAATGGAAGTATCAGAAAAAATGACAGGTTATTTTGCAAGGCTGTCCCAACTGTAGCAGGTGAGTCTGCCTTCCCAGGAATGATAGCAACAATTTCAGTTCAGGATTAAGATCTGAATCTTCCCCAGAACTCTAGGAAGTGACTGTTCAATTGAGGGGAGTTCTGGACAGACATTTTTTAAAGAAATAGAAAATAAGAGACAGTCCACATGATGACTCAACTGCCTTAAGAAAGAATTAAAGAAAAGTCATTGTAAATGGGAAAAGGGAGTCAGGGGCTACAGTCACATGACCTCAACTGGTCATTTCAGAAGAGTGACTGAGCATAAAAGGATCCTGTAAGGCATTGGTTGATGTTTGTTGTGTGGGGATTGGGAGGGTCTTGATAGCGGCTGTCAAAAGTAAGTGAGACCAAGGATTTTGCATCTTGAAGACAGAATAATCCAGATATATAGCATGACTTACAAAAAAAAAATTGGGGAAATGATGATTTATGGACTTAAGAAAAATCTACATCTGAAAACCTTGAGTGTGGCCGAGTCACAGTTTCTAAGTGCTGTGCAAGGTGGCTGGGTGTGATGAGGCGGCAATTTTACTCCTGGCTAAGCTCTCATGGGAGTGATAAGCTGTATTACTCTAGCTCTTTGGGACAGGGCAGTTCCCTCTGGTCCTGCCCTCTACGATATTTTGTAGCTTCAGGTAGTAAAAATCCTTGTGTGCCTCTATGAAGTCCTATAATATTAAATGGATGACTTCATGGGTGTGGATACGCAATGACAGTCACAAGGCATGACTAAAGGTGTTTCAGATGCTTAGGTCAGACCTGCCCATCCAGCATTGGCTCATGAGGACAATAACAGTGAGACCTGCAAGCTGCTTTCCATGCAGGCAAAGGTCAGTACTTGGTAAGGTCCAATTCTTCATGTGATATTTAAAACCATAGCCTTTAGTACGTGTGCTGCTGCCAACTTCAGCTCTGCTTCTTTTCTATTCCTTAAAAACTCATTGCCCTCAAATCCACCAAATGGTGTGTGTGAGGGATTATGGCCCATGACAGTGCATAAGCCTTTGTGTGCACTGAGAATTTCATTATCTGAGCTAGTCATCTGTTACCCAGTTTCTGGTTCCTGTGCTTATCTGTTGTGGCTTCAGAACATGTCCTGGCACACAAGTATTGCTGTTGGCACTTGGGTGTGATGACAGAAAATAATCTTGCTAAGGAGTGGGAGGCCCCTTGCAGGCTAAATTCAGGCTTTAATTTCTTGATTTGTTGCTATGATTATGCCACCCCTCTGGTATCATTTGTAATCAGAAGGAGAGAATTGATCACTTGTTTTTAAAGTTAAATTCAGGTCTTGTCAGATGAGGCTCTCCTTTTGCATTAGAGTAGCTGGCTCAGAAAATCCCAGAGGAATTTTCTGTGTCTGAAGTTAAGCAGTTGTCTAGAAATAGGTGTTTGCAAACAGGATTGGGGATTTTCCTTCTTGCTATAAAACAAAGGAATATTTTGTGTTTATCAAAGTCCTTCCACTGAAGGGCAGCACGTGTGTGTGATGCTGCCATGGCAGCCTGCTTATTGTGATTGTCTGCTACAAAAATAGAACAGGAATCTCTGTTTTTTCCCGTTAGAGATTCTCTCCTATCTTTAGCAGTGTGTTTGTTAATGATTTGAGGCCAAGTTAAGAAGTAGCTCAACTCCAACTTCCAATTACTTATTAACCTGAAATTACTTAGTTATTAATCATGCAAAAAGCAGAAATGTAATACAGTCTGTAAAGACTCCAGGATCATCACATTCCCTGCCTGTTCTAAAGGAATTATCATTACCCTTTCACTCAAGAGGTGAAATAGTATTACCAAGTTGTGACTTGTCCATAGATTTCCAGGGCATGCAAACTATGTTGATTATGAAAGATGAAAAAATAATTGTCTCTGTGCATTGATTATTTAATTTCTATGAAAGGGATCAAAGCCTTCTGTTTCTTGGAGTTGACAGTAAAGTAGTTCCTGCTCTGCGGCCCTGAAGACCTATTTTCCCTCCTTATGCCTGTTCCCAGCCTGCACTGACCAGTCCTTCCCAAGTACTCACCAGGTAATTGTGTGTGACTCATCTGAGATCAAAACTTGTCCATTGGTAGGAACAGTTCAAGGGTGAGAGAGAAAACTAGAAACAAACCAGAGCCACATTGACCAGGCCAAGGTAAGGACCGACACACCTGGTTTTACTGGAAATGGGAACGGTAGTTTTTTATTACAATTAGAGAATTCATTGCTTTATTGTATTAATTTCTTACTGAGACATCTTTGCATGAATCTAAGTACTTTAAGTATTGGGTTTTCAAAACTTGGTTGTAAACGTTAAAAAAAAAAAAAAAAAAAAAGGCCTTCCCTAGAAACTTGAGGTTTTGTTTGCTTTTTAAGTTGAAAAGTTTGGGGTCAGGATGAAGCCTGATTTATCCTTGCGGGGGGAAGGGGGGGCTAACATCACATTTCCCTGTTGTAAGCCAATAGTGTGGTCTCCAGTCATAAAAATACTTGGGTACCTCTTGATGCCCAACAACCTCACGGTGTGAGTGTCCAGTGGGGTGGCAGACTTGTCAAAAACAGATATTTGACATTACCTTGGGTTAAAGAATTGAAGGGGTCAGGCTGCTATTGTTCTCTGCTCCAGCTCTCTGATCCCAGAGCATCAGGCAGTGTGCTCAAATATCTGAAGCTGGGACAGGAAAAACCAAATCTCTGGTTTTACAGCAATTGGGAAGCTATGTGGATTTGTGCTAAACTGTCACAGTTGAGATGGAGCAACTCCAGAGGTTGAGCTTGACATGAAGCTTCAAGCCCCAGCACGAGTTTCTGTGCTGTTGTGAACTGAGTAAAAAAACCTTGCATGTTGCTTCCCTCCTGTTTTGAGTGATTCTCAATGTTGTAAATACCAATGAAATCCTTGTGTCAATATTTTCAAGGTGCAAAGCCAGAAACTGCAACACAAACTTTAATCCCAAATACCAGGCTTACTGTGGTGTGTGTTTGGCAGTGTGTCCGTCTCTTGAGAGAAGTATACCAGAGGATAGAATGTGATCAGGAATCAAATATTTGAGTACTTGAGTCTGTTCTGCCTCTCCCTAACATCAAATTATATAAAGCAAAAGTAACTTGATATAAATCAGTGTAGTAAGATGGATGTGAAGGCAAATTCAGGTTTGGCGTTTTTCATGCTCTTCCCTGTGGCCCAATAACTTCTTGTTTTGGGGTTGATCTGGTGAATGAATTATTAGCTGGAAACAGATGGGCAAACAGTAGGAACTGGGAAGGTGTGTCTTGGTTCGATTCTTTTTTCTAGCTTAAGCATCTGCTTATGCAATTTACTGCTGAGCAATTAAAGTAAGAGGCAATGCTTTCCCTCTTACAGACACAACTCTTGCCCAGTAATATTCCTAAGGGTATTATACAGTTCAGCAAAAATAACCCTGTGGGGTTAAGTGATCAAGATGTGCTGTAACCATTTGTCATAATGTTCTAAATCCATATATCTACACCGAGGCATGATCTGATGGATTGTACCAGTTATTCCCCCAAACACTGAAGATGGGCATGTATCTGAGAGAAAGCATACTTTATGCACTGGATTAGAAAACAGAAGAGGTTAAAGCCTAACAGTGCTTTGGGCACAGGATGTTTCACGGCGTGTCACCAGATGATTCCAGGGAGTCGCCAGGTTGCGTCGCCTTGTAAAGTTAGTGATTAAAGTGTTAACCGGAGCCTCCTGGAGGTGGAACCGTGACTTGGGGCGGGCTCCTGTCAGCGCTTGGAGAAAGGAAAGTAGTAGGTAAATATTCCCGACGTGCACCGAGGTGCGGGGAGTGTCCTGGGCTTCCAGCATTCCCAGTTTGTTAAGCAAAATAGTAATTAACAGCTCTGTGGTTTCCATGCAGCAGCAGAGGTAGCTGTCCGCCAGGGCCATGCTGCCATGCCTCTTCCAGGGCTCAGGGAAAGGTATGTGAGACTCCTCCTGTGCTTCTCCTGCCCGGATCGCACGCCCAGGTAAGTGCAAAGGAAGGCTGGAGCTGTTCTGCTCGCTGTGTAAGCTGCGATGTCGGGGGAAGCAAGATCCTTCGCAGCCACCCGGAACTCCAGGCACACTCCTCTGGAGTCACTTGGGTGCCGGAGGGAAGGAGAAATGCTCGCTCAGAAATGCTTGTCAGAAGTTCCTGAACGGTTTGTGTGAGTCAGTTGTGATGGAAACGGGCAGGTAACAGGTAGTGCTGCTCCTCGGCGTGCCCGTGGCCACAAGCCCGCAGTGCCCTTCATTCGGTACGAGTGTGATTTAGGAGTGACATCAGTGACCTTGTGCGCTCTTTTCGGCGGCTGAAAACGGCCTGTGCCGGTCAGCTGCGAACGGAAAGTAACTTCTCCTCCTGAAATGGGGTAACAGGGTGTTTGAAAGTGATGTGTGCGAGCCCCGCTCTAGCAGTGCCAGAGGGGAGGGAGCGTGTGCATCTCCTGCCTTGTGACTGGGAAAGTTAAGGGGACATATTCACGTAAACCAGCTTACTGCCGTTTTTGTCGAATGCCGTTCCGAGCCTGCCTGACCAGAGGGCTTATGCTGTGATTTGTACTTAAGTAAGTGCTATTAATGCTCTGTACTGAACAGCTGATTTTTAAAATAAAGTGTGAAGAAACCTGAAAGCCCAAGAAAAAAACAAAGCCCTTGTTTTTAGCGGGGAAAAACCAATTGTTCAGAGTAAGTACTTTGTTTTAATTACCACCTTCTTCTGTGGTGGTAGGGACATCTAACTTAAAAAAAAAGAACCAAAAAAGGGAACGTGAAGTCCCATAACTAGAGTACGTGACTAGTAAAATTATTCTGCTGATACTGAGTTTATCTATCTGAACAAATCTTAAATTCTTCTTTATAGAAACCAGTCGTGATCCAAATATTTGCTAAATACCAGACACTTGTGAGTTTAGACGATGACTCAGCTGGATATGTTGTTGTGCCTATGGTGCAAAGCTTTGTGCTGTACAAAATAGTCCATGTGTATGTAGTTGATAGCTGAGTTAACAGACAGCTGAACCTTGTGGTTTCTATAAAAGAAATGGAAGAGGTTCGCCCTATCCTGACTTCCTGTGGGTTTGGAAGGGCTTTGGGAAGCACTGGGTCAAAATACCTAGAGAACTTTGTGGAGGTTTTGGGTTTTAGTTTCTCTAGCACTGGTAGGGGCTCCGTGTAGCACACTGCACTCTGCAGGCCCTGTCTTAATATATGGATGCACCAAATAGTACATCCAGGCTGTTACACAAATTGAGGTGCTGCCTTGCTGCTCCTGCTTGCCTCAGTTCTGGATCTCAGGTGTCCCTCTCCTTCCAGTCCTCCTCTGCAGCTGCCTTTTTTTATCCTTGTGTAAAAATCTGTGTAGCTTAATTTTTGCTTTGTCATTCCTGCGCTCTACTGTCCCTGGTCTGTCCCCTTAAGCAAATGTCTTAAATATCACTGTACTGAATAAAAGGTAGCAGGTCCTCTTATCTGCCTCTGCACTGACACTTGGACTTTTTCTTTGGGAAAAAAACCCCACATTTAAGGTAAGGTATGAATCGTACAGACGAGTACAGCTCATTACCTTTGTGAGATTTGTCTTGTGCACTGATGTGTTGATGCTCTTGCGGCTTTGAAATGTGCAGTGGTCTGCTTTCCCTTTGTTTTTCCTAGACTCCTCCAATAGTTGCAGTGTTCCTCTAGAGATGCTCAGTTTGCAGCTGCCCCAGTTTTCATTTCCTCCTGACTGTCCCTTTGCTTTCCTTTCTTTCCTTCACTACGTATTTCAGGCTCCAGTCTTCCTCCAAGCATTAGGTTTCTACTTGATTAAGTCTCAGGCCAGCAGTTTAGTTCAGCCAAGATCCCACTTTCTGGGTGTAACCCATCTGAAGAAATTCTGCACTTCTAGTCCAGTTTAACGTAATGGTAAAGACACCTGTGTGATATTGAGTAAGTCAGGAGATGGCTTTGAATAGATGACACAGCCATATATGGTTGGAGTAGCTGGAAAATTAGCATGGTTTGGTTAGTTCAAACGAAAGGGAGCAATGGAAAATGCATTTCACTTCTGTTTGCTTCCTCAAAAGGACTACAGGGAAGTGACATGGAAAGCAGCAAGATAGCAGGAGGTGATGGATAATCTAAGAGCTTTCTGGATATAGGGAGCGCCAGCGCAAATATCTTGACATCTGTTGTGTCAGGTAATGGTGCTGGGGAAGTCACTGCGTGGTGGCAACCCACAGATTTAGGGCTCGGCTGAAAATAAGGGCTGTGAGAGGTGTGCAGCCAGAATGTGCCCATGGGAAGAAGTCCAGGGAGAAGAGGTTCATCTCTGGAGTGAGCTGGTGGTGTGGAAGTGTTTGGTACAAGGCTGATCAGCAGAGCAGGTCACATAACTGAGGAAACCATAGTGAGAGCTGTGCTTCTGTGCCAGGTATAGGAGAGAAGGCTTTGTCCTGGATATCAGGGCGGTGAGGGAGAGGAGGAGAAAGGCGTTGGTGAAGAATTATCCCTATCACCACGTACTCTTCCAGTTAGCTTTATTTTCAGCATTTTAATGGCACCCGGCTGATTTAAAATCTGTTCAAGGTGTTTAGGGCAAATAATTTACTAGGAGCCATCCACTGCTTAGCAAAACACAGTGTTCATCTCTTTTTTGTGTGTGTAAAGGTTACTTCTCTCCATATGCAGAGATCAGCTTTTTCTTTCAGATGAATCATTTTAAGGCCAAATTCTATGGAAAAGAGTGCAACCACAAGCAGTGAAGCGGTGCTGAAGCTTTCCAGTGTTGCCGCTCTACAGTTAATAGAGGTGCCTTGGCAATCCACTGCTCTTAACATGTTGTTTCCTGACAGGTGGGAGGAAGCTGAAGTGTATATTCAGTTATTCAGGTGCCAAAGTACATAAACTCCTCTGCATCTTGTAAAATTGGCTTGAAATGACACTGACAGAGGCAGCTGCTTCACTCAGAGGTCTTAAGTAAATCACATAAAATCAGATTTCAAGGTGTGGCCAGTGGTTACTGAAGTCATTTCAGAGGCAAAAACCCAGCAGTGGTGTACAGCAGTGTATTCCTCACATACAAACTCATGTCTGTACAGAAGTCCCTGGGCTTGTTTGGCTTTCAGGTATGTTTTTATCTTGATGGATGTCACCCAAAGGACAAAGGGAGTGCTGCTCCTTTCAGTGAGCTCCTGAGAGAGCACTGCTAGAAACCCCAGCTGCTCAGGTAAA
The DNA here is from genome assembly GCA_013397775.1 of Eulacestoma nigropectus. Taxonomy (NCBI): domain Eukaryota; kingdom Metazoa; phylum Chordata; class Aves; order Passeriformes; genus Eulacestoma; species Eulacestoma nigropectus. Next base: position 262,492 of record VZTE01005937.1, read on the forward strand.
GCTCATTTTGGTAGTGCACTCTGGGTTTAGGAGTTGTGAAATAACTTCCTGTGTGTTTTTTAAGGTGAAGATTGTGGTTTTTATATGCAAAACTTCTCATTTGTCCACATATGTTGTTTTTAGAAGCTATTTATCTATGATTATGGAAAATTGGTGACATCTAAAAAAGCAGCTCAGTAGTGCAGTACACAGAGGTGAGATGTTTACTCTTTGCCCAGCCGTGATCTGTTCAAGGTTCAATGTTTCCTAAATCGGTTTTTGGAAGGCTGCTAGTCATTGGGACTATAGACAATCAACTCCTTGCAGATGTCTTTGACCAGGCCCTGCCCAATGCAGTCTGAAATCGGATTCAAGTCAATCCCCTGGCATAAGGGACAAAGGACATTGAGTGCTGTGAGCCAAATTCCTTTGTCATCATGCCCAAGTAAGAGAAATGGAAGTGGAATGATCAACTTCCAGTGCAGTCTTTGGAGATGTTACTGTTTGTCATGAGATTCTTTGAGGGTTTTTTCCCTACCATGTGTGATGCCACTTGTTCAGTTAACTCTCCTTAGTCTACCTTTTCTTCTAGTACCTGAGGGTGAAGGAAGGAGCCTAGACTCCATAATTAAGCTTATTGAGGAATGCATTGTTGGAGTCTCGTGGGCCTGGCTCATTGCCTGCATAATATGCTCGAATCCCAGTGTGGAAATCTGTAAATTGTATTGCTACATCCCTGAAATTACAGTCTTGTTCTCTCTTTGCTATTTCACCTGCTTTCTTGGTGTGCTGCAGGACACTGCTAATCATCAACACTCTTTCCCTTGCTTAGTTTTAGGAATCCGGATGAGGGTGGTTTGCTGAGTCAGCGTGTGTTCTGGTGACCCTGGGTAATGCTCTATCCATAGCGGACAAATGGATCCTGACCAGTACATGGGTTGCTGTCTCAGACTGCTAACAACTCAAGCATAATCCTGGAGCTGAAGTAGTCTTAAAACTGCTTGAGAAAGTCCTGGTAGGTGTAGTACTTGGGATTTAAAGTACTGTTATATACTTGATAGGAATGGCTTACGGCTTTTTTTATTAGGAGTGGGAAATATTTGGGTATTAAGGCAAAGTATGAAGTAGTCAAAATATGGTGTGGTGAGCCCTCAGCTTGAGTGTCCCAGCCTGTTTCACTTGGCCAACTAAAGCTTTGTGCTTGATTATTATTCCATCTTTTGTAGTAGCAGCAGTGGATGTATTTATTTTTTTTAACTTTTTGTTTAGATTCATCTCTTCTGAGTAAATGAAGAAAGTGACTATGAAGACACAGCATCTGCCTTCTGTTTTCATCAATGAAGAGAAGTTCATAACCAGGTAAATTATTAAAAACCTAAATATTTGATTACTTTGCTGCTTTCTTTCGAGTTATTCCACATTTATTCCTTGACAGGGGATCCTGTAGAGAGCTGAGCCTGTAGGAGCAGCAATCCCTACCACCTAGTTTAACCTGTCTACAGAACAGAGTTGGCCTTTACATGGAATTAAAAGAACAGAGCATTAAACCTTTGCTTCTGTGGTTTTTGTTCATTAAGGAGAACAGCCCTTCTAGAGGATTCTGAAATAAAATTATAAGTTAGGGAAGAAGACCTTCCTGTCTTGGAAATCTGTTGGAATTGACCATAAGTTCCAGAGTTGAGCTCTGCTTGTCTGCATCTTGGGGCTTGGCAGCCCCAGATTGCAGGGAATCTGTGCAGAAAGACCTTTGGGCTGCCAGCTTTCTGCTGTGGTCAGAGGAAGTGTCTCTTTCACCTACTTGTAAAAAAGCTTGGAATTGCACTCTTAACTGTAGTTTGTAGGATGCTTTTCACAGTTCAGTCTCCCTGGGAGGAATTTTTCCTACTGCTGCCCCAAACTCTGAGCCACCTGGCATTCAGTTCCATCCCCTTTCTTACAGGATTATTTTCCCCCTGTTGACAAGAGCACAGGAGCTGGAAGAAGGGCCTCTCTTCTGTCTTCATTTCCGTCACTCTTGGTCTTCCCATGGGAAAGAAACTACCTGTAGACTCAGCCAGGGAAGGGCCCTGTACTGGAATTTATCATGCTGCAGTAGAGATTTGTTCCTGAATCCTGATGCTTTGCTATGTGGCCTGAGCAATGCTGTTTTCTCCCTTTTCAAGGAAGGATGTCAGGGCTTTGCCCAGAGCACACAGGTAGTGGATGCATCACTCCCTTTCTCTTCGAGAGTTGTTCCCTTTGCACTGCTGCTAATTTGGAGCTCAGTGCTTTTGTGTCGGAGGTAGTTAATGTGTGTGAACTTGGCATGCATTTCTTGGTTTGGAAATGTAGCAAGCGAACCAGTGTCTCTGGGGTTTTATTCCCCTATATACTTGCCTGTTCGTGTGGTGAAATGTGGATCCCAGTTGAGATGTTTCTGCATGGCAGCTGTGGTTTAAACTTTTTTTGCCTTGCATAAAGAGAAATAAGTGTTCCAGGAACCACTGACATTCCGTATGCACTCAGGCTTGCTTCCCATGCAATTTCCAGACTATCATCCCTCATCTCTACCTTGAATCTGCTGTTACACTACTTCTCTTCCAGTTCTATCCTGCGAATCTTGCTGATGGGGCAAGCTTGCTGTTTGGGAATTGCACAATGGCTGGATCAAAAAGCTGACCAAAGCATGTGGGATGATTTGGCTGGCTGAACTGCTGCGTCTCCAGCATAACTGCCATAAATATTCACGAATTGTGTGTAGGGCCTGGGGCAGGAGAGGGCACAGGTGAACTCTCCTGGGTTAGTGTTTCCAGAGAGCCGTCTGGGCTCTGTTGCGGTTTACCGCTGGGGCACCTGACGTTGCAGCTCCTTTGTATCCTGCTTTTGCTACTGAAGAAAGTGGTGAATCTGCAGTGCATGTTATGTTTTTGGGGTGAGTTGTTCTACCAGTTTCTTGGCTTTGGTTTCCATTAATGGCTGCGTTTGGCTGTTGTCACAAAGCTGCTATGAAAAAAGACTTGCAATGCAACAGCTGCTGATTTTCCAGCCACCAAACTCAGCAGAGATGGCATCTGTCTCCAGGTTAGCGCAGTAAAAAGGTGTGTTACAGTAAGACTCCTCCTGAAACTAGGCTGGTGCACATACTCCCTTCTGGGGCAAAAAGAAGGAAAATGGTTTTTTCTCTTATGTCTCCACTACACAAGGACAAACAAGTCAGAGTGAGCTGCTGTTAAATCTCTCCCTCAGGGCTTTTCTAATTGCTTATGTGGTTTGTCACTGTTGGTTGCACTAATGCAAGGCTGAAACCTGAAAGATTTACTTATGCAAACTTCTGAGGAAGGTAATGGCAAGTTTTTTTAGACAAGGCGAGAACTGTTGTGAAAATCTTGAGAGCTTGCTCTGAGAAGCAGAATCTGCTTCAGAGGTGACCCTTACCAGACCACTTACTGCTGTTAGTCTGTGATTAGATTTGCCTTTGCAGTCAACATGGACTAAGAGTAATAGGTGGGCCTCAGGGTGTGACCCAGGTCCTTATGTATTCCTAATCCATCTTCAGTGAGCTCACTTTCCCAACTTCCTACTTGGAAACAACTTGTGAAATAACAGCTGTCCAGAAAATGATTGCCAAAGGCTGTGGAGCACAAAGAGACTTGAGTTGAAGCACCTCTCGAGCAGGATCAGCAGGTCTGTCACGACATCTGTCAGACAGAACTGCCTGTCTGCTACTTGCCTGTTAATCATGGATTGCATCTGGAGCTTGCCTGTGTACGAGGCCAAGACATGCTTAATCTTGCTTACCTGTAGCCAGCATGATCAGAACTGTGCCTGTATCTGATTCATATCCAAGTCTATTTGCATTCCTTTTTCGTGGGATGACCTGAATACAGTCCCTCACAGCTCACGAGACACAAAGAACCTGTAATGAGCTATTTCAACACAATGGAAAGAGGGGTTTTGCCACCAGTATTCTGAGGATTTACGACCAAAGTGAGTTGAAGTAAATGTTGAAAATCCTTATTTGGAGTCCAGTTGATAAAGCTAGTTAAAAAATATCTTTGTGTGTGGAATTGCGGTAATGTAAAGTCAATAATTTACATCCAGAGAATTAGCAGGGAATGCAACGAACCTTAAGTTTAGTGATGCAGCCCTTGTCCTCATGTTACCTGCTAGGTAAAAGCCCTGTTGATCTTTTCCCTTCTCACCATGGGAAAAGGCTCACTAAGCAACAGGACACTGTCTTGTTTATTAAGTGGAGAGGGGAGGGATAGGTATGCCAGGGAAAGCTTTCCATGTTCATGCTCTGCATGGCCCTCTGCCCCAAGCACAGCATGGACATGTTACCTGCCCTCCTGGCTGTCCCTGGTTCCCTCTCTGGTGTGTGGGCAGCTGGGCCCAGGGGAAGGCCACGTTCCTAGGGCCCGTGCCCATGTTGGGCTGTCAGTTCCTCTGGGGCACTTCTTTACTTAAAATTGGTGGAGGTGTTGTAATAGTGTTTCTGATGGTACAGGGGTTCTGAATAGCTTCAGCAGCTCTCTGAGGAACGTGTGGTGCAGAGTTTGCAGGTGCTGTGTGTTCGATCTGTGGGCCTGCTGTTCCACGAGCTCACACAAACATGGAAATAACGGGCACTATTTGGAAACAAACTTGGTGCCTTCACACATGACTGCGAGGCAGGACATTAAACCATTGTAATCGTTAGTCCATAAGGAAGAATTTGTACACTTCCATGCAGTTGTTCCCCATGGTTAATTACCTCTGCTGGTGGGAATTGCTTGCTTGAATTACAGTCTGGGTCATCTTTAAGTGGTGTGGGGAAGAGTGTTTCATTCTCGATGGCCTTGAAATACATTTCAATTAATTCTGTCATTGTTCAGCCCTTAGCCTGAGCTGCAGCTGGTTTTTTGTCTCCATGGCTCCTTGCTTGTTAGCAGAGGTTCTCTTCATCTCCTTCCTTTCTCCTCTCAGCAAAGAGTTGGTGCAAAGCTGTTTGGTTTCAAGGAGAGGGAAATAGGAATGTTAGACTTACTGTAGATAAAAGAAATAAGAAGAGTATCTGAAGCAATATTAAAAGCAAATGGAAGCCATCATGCAAGGCAAACAAAGTGTAGCCTAGTTAAAGTAACCTGCAACATTGCTGCATGGGGATGTTGTTCTGTTTTCTTCCTCCTCATGACTGCTACAGAGGTGCAAAGTACGAGCTATTCTGGGGCAGTGTTATAAAGGTCATGTGAGACTGACTAATTAATTTCAGCTGGGTCTTTAAAGAAGCAACTTATGAGCAACCCAGTAGCTTGACAAAACTTTACTCTCAGGAAATGATATATTGGTTGTTAATAAACCTACAGAAGGATGCAGTGGGTAGCACAGGTATGGGGTGTTACCCTGCCACATACCACCTGCATTTTACAGAGATGTGAAAAATTATTTTTTCATTGTGGTCTTCATTCTAGAGAGCAGCTCAGTTCTCTTCTGAAGAATTACAACTCTTACTATTCAGATCAAGAGAATCTGCAACTGACGTATAATCAGGTAAGGATTTAGGGGAGAGAGCTTCACTAATCTGGACATACCAAATTAGTGCTCTCTTCTTCTCACAGCACTGGACTCCAGCACTTGCTGCGGTGTTTTTATTGCATGACATGTTCCATCTAATGTAATAAACCAGAACTGGTTTCCTGAACTGAACAAGTCAGCTGCAGCTTTGGCTTTTTTGGAAATAGCTCAAAACTGAGGTTACATGTTCTCTAAGTAATCTGTTCCAGGGCTGTGTCAGCTTGGATTTCACTGTATTCCTATTACTTTGAGGGGAAATCAATTAATTAGTTGATTATTTTTACTCAGCTATTATGCAGTACTCACTATTTTGCTGTTTTTCTCCAGCGAGAAGGAAGCACACCATTCATTGAAGGGATCCTCTCAATATTTTGGGGAGTGCGACATCCTATCCGATTAAAAATTCAGGATGAGAAGCAGATACCCTCTTTTGTAACCCTGAAGTCAACAGAGAACGTGGGTTTGTTCCCTAGTAAAAGGTAAAGTATGAACTTCCCTAAGGAGGCTAACATTAGAAGATAGCTCATGTTGTGGCTTCAATGGATATGGCCGGCTGCACTGGATATCCCAGATTCCCCAAAGGCCGTGGTGGTTGCTGTACAGCAGGGCCTTTCAGCAGCTTCTGCTGGGCAGAAAGGTGTGTGTTTGAAGCAGCTGTGTTTGGCCTTCAGGCTGAGGAGCTGGAGGAGGCTGCTGTTTTTCATGGGAACTGACTATTCCTGTACAAGGACTGGGAAATTGATGTATATAAAAACACAGGAAAAGACCCAAAAAACCCCACATTTACATGTACACCTGATACTGGAAGCCCCTGAAAGGCCTCATGTTGATGCACATACTAGAGCATGAAGCCAAAATCTGGTAGGTAAGTGCTGAGAGATTGTGTCTCCTGTCTGACATTCCCAGGTATGTCAGGTGTGGAACCATTGCTGCTCAGGTGAAGTTCAAGCCAGGGAATGAGTACTGGCTTTGTCTGTGCAAAATTTAGTGTAAAAACCCCTTAAAATGCCCACAGACCAACTGTTCCAGCTGCTGCCAATGACATTTTATATCCCAGTGTGTTGTGCGCAGCTGATATAGGTACTCAGTGTACTTTTTCTTTGTTTTGAACACTGTTTCCCCCGCCTCGGTTGGTGAATTTGATGAGCTTAATCTGAGTCTTGTAATACAGAGGCAGAGCCAATGTTCACCCTGACTGACTCCCTGATAAATTGTGTATGGCAGAGTTTATTTTCCTAATTACTTATTGTCTTAGATTGCATGTAGGAGGGACTTGTTGGAACTGGGGCTTTAATTCTGCCGTCCTTGCAGCTGTGCAGTTCAGTAGTCTTCTTCCCCATCTCTGGCTGTTGAAATTTAGGGATGAAATTTGACAGGAGTAACTAGGAAAGAACCTGAGTTTTAGGCAAATCTGGCTCTCTGTTTACCTTGACCAGGTCTGCTGGTGTGGGGTGCACGTGGCCTGTGGGGCAGTTCTTAAAAAACTTGTAGCTGGTGGAAATCTGTATCCTAAAGTAAGCATTAACTCATGATCCCAGAAACGTGGGGCTGCCCTGACGTGCTTTAAGGTATGCAGAGCAGCTTGGCTGTCTGATCTTAAATGAACTTGGTAAATGTGTGGAATACAACCAAGATCTTGTTTGGCATGTAAATTGGGGGTAGCTGAATATTTTTGGGAAAAAAAAAAAAAGAAAAAAATATATATACACACATGAAATTCATTTTTAATATTGCCCTACAAATTGGTTTATTCTCAGTCAGAGCAGTAACTGGATGAAGACTTTGTGCTGAAGAGTTTAGGCAATGAATTATGGAAATACTGACATGAATATACTTTTTCTGACAGGCTGGCTGGAACTTCCTTCTCTCATACACAGCTGGTTTGGACAGCACAAGGGGCTGTGTGTAATTTAACCTGTGTAACAGACCTGCATTCTGTGACTATTTAAACAACAATATGTGTGTTTTGTGCGCCTGCCTGGTAGTCTGTATGTGATTAATCCAGGGTGTTGCTGTAAAATAGATCAGGAATTACTGCAAGTTGTTTTAAGTTATGTCCTGGTTGATGTTCAACATGTTCTAAATTGGATGTGTTACATTTGGGATCCCTTGTCATGCTTTAATATCACATTTTAGTACCCGATTTTATTATGACTTAAATTAAAATTACTATGCTGAAGTATGTAACTTGAGCGAGGGTAGGAATGTATTACATGAACCCTGACCACAGGATGAACTGAAATCACTGAGTTAATGAGGAGCAGTGAGTGATAACTACATGTTTGGTCTTTCAGGGGAATGACTCGCTGGGGAGAATTTGATGACCTCCATCACATCAGCGGGGAGACACTGAAGTCTACTGAGGAACGGCCAGATGTTGAGCAAAGTTAGTGTTAGTGCTCTCATGTTAACAAAAATTTCTGTGTTCTGTGACGGTGCAAAAGGAATCTCATACATCAGGCCTTCCCTACGAGCAAAGGGAAATATCTTTGCTCTGTGTAATGTGCTGAAAGCTGGGGAAACACTGGCCTAGGGCTGGTTAGGGCCAACATTGCTGGGCAGGTTACTTGGTGAACAGCCAGTGGGAATGAGCTGTGCTTTTATCCAAGAGATCATTCTCAAGGGAACAAAATAGCAAACTGCAACCACTGCAATCAGCCTACTCTTCATCATATGCGTATGCCTTGTTCCTTTCTTGCTCCACCCCCC
>VZTE01005937.1:270738-284643 GCA_013397775.1 Eulacestoma nigropectus
CCCCCCCAAAAATAAAGAAAAAATAAAACCCTTTCACCAAGAGCCTCCTTCCTCCGGGGGTGCTGGCAGGGAGTGGTGAGTAGCTGCACGTTATGCTGATGTGGTTTTATTCTGTCCATAACAGGTTATCCATGTTATGAAAGTCACACGCTGAAGTCCAGGAGTGAGCAGGAGCTTGACTGTGCCACCCTGCCCCGGACCAGCAGTGATGCCGCAGCTGTGCGGAAGAGGACCAAGCTCCCCACAATAACCAGGACAGACGTAGAAACTCACAGGTTCTCAATCAATGGCCACTTCTACAACCACGAGGTAGGACTTTCTAGGCTTGGCTTTATCACCTGAGGAACAGGGAACCCTGTCCAGTGAGTTTTGCCTCATGCTCACGCCCTTGTGCAACTGTTCTTGTTCCTAGACATCAGTTTTCACTCCGGCTTTTGGGTCAGAAACCAAAATAAGAATCAACAGCCAGATGAGAACCAGACAAGTGATAGAACAGTTGCTTCGTAAGTTTAAGGTAAGTCTGCTGACAGGAGGAAGTGTGGCCATGTTCTGGAAATGTTTGTTCCGCTGTGCGCTCCAGCACTGCGGGAAAGATGGAGAATAACTGGGCGGGGATAGTGCATGGAGTGGAGTGTAAAAAAAACCCACATGGGCAGTTTTAAATGCATGGGTTGGGTTTATTTTATCCGGCGAACGGAGAACTGCAGAACGCTGCTCTCAACTCCGGCTCAGGAGCGCGAACGCTGCCGCGCTTCCAGCATTCCCAGGGCAGGCAAAGGCTAATTCATTGGCCCTGGCGGTGCTGCCCTCCGGCGGACAGCCCCAGGAACTGCGGCTTGCGTAAAACGATCGCGACCTAGCGCGAGTGTCTGGGACATGCTTTCTCTTAGAGCCAGGCATATGGAAAGATGCAGAAAGTTAAGAGTTAAAATTACTGCTCAAGATCAGTGCAATACTGTCTGAAACTACTTTTTTTTCCCCCTTGGAATCTCCTTGGAACCATCTCCCGCCAGCAACGTTATATGTGGTCAGAAGTAGCTTTGCCCTTACTGCTGTATATTTCTTTAATATCTTGATTTTGCATGGCTGCTTAGTGTATAATTTATACTCTAATGGTCTTAAACTTCCCATTTAACTTGCCTAGAGACTTCATTATTGCAGAATTACTTCATGTGGTTAGTAAGACTTGGGAGTGTCTTGGAAGGAAAACTTAACTTATAGGAGTAATAAGGAATGGAATTACAGAGCAGGGTGTAAAGTTGTATGGAATAAGTTGCAAAGTAAGTGTTCAGAAGCTCTGCTGTGTTCTGAATGTGGCTGTCAGGCACGAGGGTAGGTCACAGGGGTTTCCCCTGATGGCAACACAAATAGCAGATCTGCACGTGATGGGAGAAGTAAGCTATATGAAGTAGTTAAGGATTCTGCAAGGAAACCAGGCAGGAAAAATCTGGGGTTACAGTGTATTACCGGTTTGGGCAGTGTGGGAACCTAAGGGTTAGGGCTGGCACAGGGACAGTGAACATGGCAGGACAGCTCAGATCCAGTATCTTTTAACTCTTCTACAGACAGGATCTCTGTCTCAGACTTTGATCCAAATCCTTGAGCTGAGACACACAGGGAAGATGTGCTCAGAGGGAAATGCTGGGAAGGTCTGTGAGTCTGAATGGACTTTCTTTTGTTTCACAGATAGAAAACAGCCCCCATGAATTTGCACTTTACGTTATCCATGCATCCGGAGGTAAGCCAGCCACTGCTGCCTGATCTCTTCACCTCTGATCATCCTCTGTGTGTATGTGGAATGCGTCCCTTGGAGTGACAAGACTCATCCCAGGCCTTTATCCTCGTTTGGGCTCTGTGTGTGTGGTGTGGCAGTTTGCCTTCTCCAGGGACCCTTCAGAGATGTCTCCTCTGGAGAGGAAAAACGGAATAATTGTGTTGTGGGCCCTTTCAGCTGATAGCTTTGGATTGCATATGCTGAGTTCAAAGTACTTATTGTTCAGTGGAAAAAGTTTACTTCCATAGCAGTTTACTCTTGCTTTCTTGGGAAAAGGGAGATTTGATCTTTATTAATGGGAACACCTGAGAGAATAGGAGGGAACTGAGGGGGAAGGTACCTTAAATGGGACAATATTAGGCACCTGTTAGGTATATGGTAATTTCACTTGAGTCAGTATGGGATCCGTGTCAGGAAAAAAGGCTCATGACTGCAGGAGGTAGACAGAACCCCTGTGGGACGTTCCATGTTTCATGACATTGCTTACAAATTCCAGAAAAGAAGCAGTTGAGGAGTGGAGATGTTCCCTTGCTGCACAGGCTGCTGCAGGGGCCCTCTGAGAAGATTGCCAAGTTCTTTCTCATGGATGGGGATGTGGAGGAGATCAGCAGTGATGTACGTATATCGTCACTTCTTATAGTTTGTGGAATTTTTCTCAGTGACCATAGCTAGTAGTGCCTTTCTTGTCTTCTCCCTGTTAGGTGGCTCAATACATTTCATTTCATCTTCCCTTTTTGGAATCAATTCTGCACAGAATAAATGAAGAGGAGGAGCAGGAGATTCAACAGACAGTTGCAAGGTAAACAGATGTAAAATGAGGTGTGTCACAGAGTCCAGGGGAGTCTGTACAGTTGTGGCCTGGCTCTTGAGGAGAACATAGGGATGTAGCAGAGTGCAAGTAGAACACTGTGATGGGAAGGCTGAAGGGATTGGGAGGGTTTAGAATCCTTTCCCTATCCTGTTGCTCTTAAAGATTCCAGAATTAATACTGACCATACACAGAGTGGGGTCTTCAGAAAATTTGGACCCTCTGGGTAACTTCTGTATATTTTGTTTGCTGTTTGCTTTCTGAGCCCTTTACTGGTTCCTCAGCTTGTACTTGCTGCCATGTATTCATGTGGAAAGGATAAATGCAGAACACACATGGTACTATTTTGGTTCTGTAGCATTCAAGCCACATCAGTGCCAGATGTCCCTTTAAATCTTGAGGTGACTGACAGGAATCCCCCTGGCAGTAGCTCAAAACACCCCACAGGTACAAGCCAGAGGGGCTCCCGTATTTGTGAGCATCTGAGTCCTGAGTCCAACAGCACTGAGAGGCTACAGCAGCCATAGATCTGTGACTGGATGGTGGGCTGATAATCACGTTGAATCAAAGTGTCCGGGAAATGTTTAGAAAATAATAAACTTGCCTGCATTGGGAAAGTTTTCATTGGCATTTAACCAGCTCATTGGAATTTGGGTTGAAAGTTTGCAGAGGTTATTTAAATGCATTCTCCCTCTCAGGTACCTAAGAGAGAAGCACCTGATACGGCAACACTTTCGCAGTCGGACTGCTAGAAAAACAGAGACTACGGTATGATGGGATGGCCCCTCAGGAACGCCTGGGCTGCTGAAGGGCAGTCCTTGCTGCTGCTTTCTGTGGGCTGGGGCTGAGGAGTGCTTCAGCCTCAGAGTGCACAAAGCGGGGAGGTCTCTCCTCACCATGAAATAACTGCAACTGCCCCCATTCCTGCAGCCCTGCGGTGCAGGCTGGAACCACCTAAGGACATGCACTACATCCCCCAAACAACAGATACTGAATCTGACCTGGAACTTAGGGAAAAAATCCCCTGAAAAGCCCAAGGCTTTGAATCCTGCTGATGTATGACCTCGTACCAAGAGGCTGGTGTAGAAATATATTGAAATAACCACTGTGTTGATAGAAAATATGCAAATTAAGTATATGGTTATCCCTCTATTAGAGAAATACTGAATTATATTAGCAGAAAGCTTTTCAGTAGAGCAAAATGGCAGAAGATATTTATGTATTTAAGACTGTAGCTAGAATTTTCACTTCAGTTATAAAATATCCATGCAAGATGCCTGAAATCCACTGGCTTCAGGCTGGTGGATGCTGAAACTGCTTAAGCTTTGAGCTACTATTAGAAAAACGTAACTGGAAGCCCTCCCACTTAGGAGCTGCGCAGCTCTTAGCAGTGACAGGTAATTTATCCCTGAAATACCTCGTGAACTGCAAAGTAAGAACTCTGACTACAAACACACTAATCACTGTTGGGTCCTGAAAGGCATCTCAGTGGTTTTTGTAGTTGAAATAAAAGATTGTCTTCCTGCCTGTGTTTTCTGTTTGAAAGGGAATTGAGAAGTGCTCAGTGAGAGGCTGCGTGTCACAGCCACGGAGGGTTGGGCTCCTGGCCTCCTCATGAATGCAGTTTGGGTCCAGCCGAGCCCCACACAGGGCACAGCAGCCAACTGTCAGGTCCTATCTGGCTGAGTTGTGTTGAATATTTGAGCTCAAATTATAGAGATGTAAATAAAATAAATCTGTGCACAGTTAATTGTCCTCCTGCAGTAGTTGGTTGTTTTTACCTGGTATCTGTGACTTAGCTGCCTTTGTCTTACACAGGTAACAAATACTTGTGAGAGAGGAAAGGAATGTGCAGAACATGTGGCCTAGAAATTATGTGGAGAAAATCAAATTGTAAAACTTTACACTGCCCGAAATCATGTTTCTGGGATGTGAATTCAGACAATAAAGGTCAAGGTGCTGATTGAAGCTCCTCAGGTTGGAGCAAGTGCGTTATTTGAAAGTACAGTTTATAATCCTGCCTAGGGAAATTACTAGGGGCAAGGGAGTACAGAGGGCAGAAATAAAAATAATTAACGGATAAGAGGTAGGGATTAAATGACAGTTATCTTCCAGCTGCAAATGGAAGTTCCTTGAAGCAGCAGAGTGTGCATCCAAGCGTAAGTACTGGAATATTAAATAATTTCTTGCACAGCCCATGTGGAAAAGAGGTGTTTCCAAGCAGGTTCTCCAATCCCCTCTGTATTTCCACTCTTCCCAAAATAAGCCATTTTTGCCACCATCTGATGTTCGAGACTTGAATCCTTTTCATTTCCCTTGTCTTGCTCAATTGGGACTGAAAACTGCTGGAAGCCAGCTCTGGGACAGGACACAGACCTGATGCCATTGGCCAGGATTTTAGGGTGAGTGAAATCATGCTGTAAATGTTGTGGAGTTGGTTCTTTTGTGAGTGCTGTGCTGTCTAAATGAACCATTTCTGATAAATACAGACAAGAGCAGGAGACGAATTTATTCCAAAGTAGTATGGGACATTCAAGGAAACACAGCAAGGACACACAGGTGACAGAGGAAATGGGGGTCACTCAAGTTTGGACCCAAAGACATTAATCACAGAAACAGTGATTACAGTCTATATCTTACCTGAATTTGTACATTTCCCTGCTGACCAGGTGCTTCAGCAGTCCCTGTCCTGTCCTTTCTGTGACATTTTACTTATTTTGTCTTCTTTCTCACCTTATTTGGGGTGCCCAAAGTAATCTTTCTCTGTTTAAAGGCAACATTACAACAAGCCAGAGCAGCCCATATTGGTGAGTTCATATGCTGTAGTTCAAGGCCAGCATTACAAAATAATTATTCAGTGATTGAAAAGTAATTTACAAGTGGCTACAGGCAGATTTTCTCTAATTTGGTCTCATTTGCACTTAGACTTCATAAGCTTAGGATTTAAAATGCCTTTCTTTGATTTTTGTCTGTGACTATTTGGGGTAATAAAATAACATTGCATACCAGAAGACGATGGCTACAGCCAAACCTTGAATTTCCATCACTTAGCTTATTGTTTCAGTAGATTTCCTTATGGGGATTCAGCCCCTCTCTGAACTAAATGTGGCTTTTTGTCACTCGGTTTGGTTTAAATGCTCCCTGTGCAGTTTGTGTCGCTTGTCCAGCGAGGACCTTCTCATGAACTGTGCAGCTCCTTATGCCGACAGCATTTTCTCACTCCTTTCGATGAGTTCTGGACCCTGGAAAAAAGGAAAATCCCTGGGAGCAACAGTGTCAGGAGGGTGATTGATATGCTTGTGACATGTTCAGTGTGGTGGCAGCAGCAGATCCTGTCCTAGGACCTTGGCAAGGTGTACACAACACTGTGTGCAGAGCACAGACACATTCAGCACAGTGAATGCACATTTGGATTGCTGTTCAGGTGAGGTGGCCTTAGATTTGGTATTGGTCAGAAAAATACTGAAATACAGTTCTGGTAGGAAGAGACGGTAGAATCCTTTGCAGATGTGCTGTTCAGGTATATCCAGAGGTGAACAATTTTTTGTGAATAAGAGAGAATTCTTTCTATTTTATCATTTTAACCCAAGACTTGGGGAAAAAAGATAACAAAGCTTATGGGCCAGGGATGGTTTGTTAAAGCTCAGTTAAGGAATACAGCAAAGAGAGGGACATGAGAGAAGTAGGGAAAAGCGGATTTACCGCAGGGTAAAGAGGAGCCAAAGCAGATTTGGGGTATGAAGTTCAGCGGGCTGAAACAGCACAGGGAAGGCAAGAGGGAAACAGAGGCAGGAAGATAAACAGGGAAAATGCTTTGATCTAAAATGTGAATGTACCCTTTCCCTCCCTATTGCAGAGGAACTTTGTCTGGAAACAGAAGCGATACCTTTTTCAGGAAGCAGGCCTCAGGGTTTGCCTCTCCGCAGCACCGTTCCCTCATGGCACTGAAGGCGGCTGTGACAGAGCCCAGCTGCTCTGGGCTGATCTGGGGCTTGTACTTGAGGAGGGTGATGAGCATCCTGCAGGAGAGCAGAGTTCTAGGAACTGGGAGGGAAGCATGTGCTCACGGAACTGCCCTCCACCCCAGGCCTGCAGCCCCCCACTCCATTCTGTTCCCACCCACTGCCTTCCCACAGCTCTTCATCCTTAGTCACCACCCAGATGTGCATTTCTGCCAGGGAGCAAAGCTGGCCCTGTTCCCCTGTGAAATGAAACATCATTATCTGGTTTTGGGGTGTTCCAGAGAAGAAAGAAGGCAGGACAGTGGGCAAGAGGAAGGCGAGCAGTGCCAGGAGTAACAGCAAACCATCATGTCTTACTCCTGCTTCCTGTGCTGTAACTTTTCCTCTTCTGTGGTGCACAAGTCTCCATGGAAGGCAAACAGCCCTGGAGTCAAGGCCAAGGGCACATAACTCTCATCAACCTCCAGTTTCCCTATGCACGGCCTCCTGAAGGCATAGGAGCTGCTGCAGCAGTGGCAAACTCCAGGATTTATGGGGTCAGCCATGTGTCTCCTACAGATTTCCCCAAGCACGAGATCCAGCTTTACCAAGAGAATGAAAAAAAACAGTGTTACATTAAGTTTTTCATTTTCAAAAATCCCTGAAACACACAATGCTCACTGTGAAGTTAGGAAAAAAGGAATTTAAACCTTGTTTGTAAGATAGAGAATATTTGATATTTGTACTTAATGCTGGCTTATGTCAGTGCAGAAATGGCTCTGATTTTTTGCAAAAAGTTGGATTCAGATACTAAAAGAAAACACTCACATTTTCCTCAGCACAAGGCAGCAGCTTTTCCTGGCCCAGCTGGCAGCATTTGGAGCCGATGGTTGTCATTTCCTTGGTGAATTTGATCAGCTCTGCGGATGTCAGCTGAGGCATCTTCTTGGTGAAGCTCATGAGGAGCCTGAAATGACAGATTTTGTGATACTGGTGTTTTTGTTTCACCAGGCAGCAGTGAGCAGCCTCTGCCTTCCCTGTGGAATGTTCTAGCCCAGCCCCATGGACCACTCCTTAGCACAAGGATGGGACTGAGCCTCGAGTTTCTAAGCCCAGGTAGGCAGGTGGAAGACCGCTCTGTTCGTGTGCAGCCAAATGTTTCAGCAGTGGCTTTAGCCTGGCCCGTGAGACCCGCGCGGTGTTACTCCAGCCTGGATTGTGTCCAGCTGGAGCAGGGTAAGGAAGCATAGGAAACAGTAATACTCGTTTTGGAAATAGTAATCTCCTTTCTCATTGTAAATGTCGCAGCTTGTCCTCATGACACTTTCTGTTTCGTAAATATGTTTCCTCAGTTCTTCCTCCTGAAAAAAAAAAGTGAAATTTGAGGGGTCATTGCATCGGGGGAATGCAGAATGTCCTACTGCCTCCTGATCAGGCCTGAGTATCTCCAGCTGCCTCTCACCTGGTATGGACCACCTGTTTTTAATGCCATTTCTGTCTGAAACCCCTGTAAACTGTCTGAATGGGGTAAATGTCCACCTCTAATTGCCATGACCTACTGAATTTTGTGTGGCTGCTGGAGGGCCAGGTCTGAGACACAGGGCAGCTTCTGACTTCAGGTATTACAAGGCCACTGTCCTGATCTCACACAATAACCGTAAGTACTTCTTACATTTGGAAGGGGGAACTGGCATTGGTCAGGAGCCTGAAAGGGAACAGGGCCAACAGAAATGGTAGTGTTAGCTCCATCCCTTTCCCCCCATCCATCCGTGTTAAATTGCTTCACAACTGAAGGCTCTGTTGGTGCTTTTTCCGTTTCAGAATCAGTCAGACCTTGCAGTATTTGCTGGGATTGTTACAAGAGCTGTGGTCCTGGCGCAGGGATATTGGCTTTTTAGGGATGGGATGACACCTCTGACCCCCTCCATGTGCTGTGAGGAGCCCCAGGGCCCACCAGCACTCACCCCTCTGCTGCAGCAGCCGCTGGGAGCTCCAGGCTTGCAGCACTCCTGCAGCAGGTCCTCGTAGCCTTTGCCAATCCTTAAAAGCATCTGTGCAGAAAATTCTGGGTGTCTCCTAGAGTATTCATACAGAAACCTGCAGTATGGGGAAGATCAGGAATTAGGGAGAAGCCACAACCACTGCCCTTGGGACGCCAGGGATGGGAAGGACAGCAGGGACATTGCAGGGTGTGTTTGTCTGGTGGAACTGGGACAATTTCACAGAGGAAGCCTTGTGCTACCTGGCTAAGTGTGTGTCTTTTTCCTGGGCAAAACGTTCACATATTCCTTTGTCTTCAATGAACTCCCTGATGTGGGGGGACAGGTCTGCAGGTTTGTCATCATTTTCCATATGAACGATGCATTCGCTCCTTTGTAACAGGGGCTGTTCACAGCACTGCTGGATCTTACTGGACAGGATGTGCTGGTTGCTGCAGACGTACTGCAGAATGTCTTCCTGTAAACAGGAAAGGAAAGATGGAAATTTTACCAGATTCTGGTATTTTTTGGGTTTTTTTTGTTTTTAATCAGTGTTTTTATCTCCATTTTAGAGACAGAGAAGGTGATTTTTATGCCCTTTCTAATGGCTTCACAGCGAGAAAAGCCAGTTGGGAAAATCAACCAGACTATTAGACCGAAGAGTTAAATTCCAGTTTGGCAGAGCAATCCATACAGCAGAGGAGGAAAAAAAATCTGGAAACAATAACAACAAAAGCATTAAATTCCTGAAGCCACACAACAATGGAAGGGCTTTACCCTGTCCCGCATGCACTCCAGCGTGTCCCCGCGGCAGCAGTCCTTGTGCATGTCAGCCACGTCCATCACAAGTTTGTGAACAGTGACAAAATCAGCTTTGGGGAATTTCTGGCTTATCTGGGTAAGTTTCCTAGAGGGAAGGAAAATAATTATTGTTTATATTCGCAGTGGGAGATTGTGCTAGCCATCATCATTTTTGTGTGGAGAGGTTGTCTAACTTTCATCACAGATGTGATAGGTTCAGACTTGGCTTTAGATTTTGGAATCTCATGGCAGTGTGTAAGGAAATGGCGATGCTGCCACACACAAATCTGAATTCCTAATCTGTCTTCCTTGTTAGATGGTGGCCTGCACACAAAAAGGACAGGGCTGGTACTTCAGGATCACTGAGGAGGCACTCACAGCTTTATTCCAAAATAATAATAAACATGGGGAAAACTCACAGAGCCTTTAAGGTCCTTTCTCCAAACTTCTTCAGGATTCCACACGTGTGTTCCTGCTTCAGGGCATTTTCTCTTACTGGCTTCACCACCTTTGGTGCCTCATAGAAAGAAAATGCAGCCATGAAAGTGGAAGAAAATACAATAGTTCACATGGAAACTACAGTGGTGACAGTATTTAATTTTTTTTTTTAACAGTGAAAGAAAAATGCTGTACAAGTTGCAAGCAACTGTTGTGCTTGCTGTTTAGTCACCAGCATTTATTAAGTGCTCTGTGAAAAGAAAGCAAAACCCTTCAGACAACAGTTCAGTGCTTTTAGCACAGGGGAGGAAATGGTCACCAGGGAGCTCCAGGGAAGTCTGATTTCCATTTGTGCTTAGCAAGGTAAATTCCAGTATCAGGCTCAGACGCTGAGAAAGAAATGTTGGTATTTGTCCTTCAGTGTTTGCGTAGTTGCACATCAGTAACCCAAACCCCTGTGATGGAGTACCTGTGTCCGGAAGCATTCCTCCAGGTGCTGAGAGGGGCCTTCCGCACCTCCACAGCACCTCTTCATCATCTCCTCATACCGGAGAGAGACTGACAGGATTGTTGGGGCGGGCAGGAAGGGATGCTCTCTGGAAACTTCATAGGTAAAACTGAAACCAGAGAAAAACAGCTTTAGTTTCAGTTGATACTAAAATTATAAAAGTAACAAAATGATAAAAGTTACTTAAGATACTGCTTTCCTGACATATCAAACAGTTCCACAGTGTGGTGTTTATCTCAGAAAATTTTGATGAGGCTGATGTTTTCCTGGAAACTGAAGTCTCAAATCCTGCCAGTTCTGGCTTAGAGGCAGCACAGCTCCTGCTGGGCTTTTAATGACTAAAGGGAAGCCATTGGTTTCAGGTGAGTTCTTTACACAGACTACAATAAACCAGGCCAGAATAATGTCACTTGGAGATAAAGCCAAAGCAGCAGGTGGCACAACAGGCCTCGCAGAATGGCAATTACAGTTGGATAAATTACATGAGTAATTCACATTAGGAAGAAACATTAGTATGAGAGAGACTCTTGGGCTGGGCTTTG
This sequence comes from Eulacestoma nigropectus, assembly GCA_013397775.1. Lineage (NCBI taxonomy): Eukaryota > Metazoa > Chordata > Aves > Passeriformes > Eulacestoma > Eulacestoma nigropectus. The sequence goes on from VZTE01005937.1 coordinate 281,530, forward strand.
TGGTTGCTGCTGCATTTGCTGCCTCCAGCCCATAACTTTCACATCCAGGCATCCAGTCTAGGATTTATTACTCACTATGCTGTTAATGGCTGCTGATGCTGTGAGTAGTTTCTGCAGGCAGCTTCAGCATCTGGCCTTTCCAAAGGAGGGATGAAGCCTTGCGAGAAATTTTTCAGGGAGAGGAAGCAGTCATTTCTTTCAGAATCCTCTTTAGCACAGCAGTCAGCAATCCTGGGAAGGTTCTTCTCCTGGCATATTGTATCAAAGAAAATCCTGTCCTGTGAAAAATTAGAAGTTCACCTTTATAGATGGGAGAAAGAGTCCACGAGCCAAACCTGCACACGTGGGGAGGTCACGTCTCATAGTAATGGATTCATGCCTCTGGAAAATCTCGTGCCAGGGTTCTGCAATGACAAGTCACTTCTGGGAAGGTTTGCCACACTGGAAGCATGACTGAGCTTACCAGAGGCTTCAGGCAGTCGGGGCTGTCTCTGGCTGCCGCCGCACAGCTTCTGGCCAGGGCTGTGACCCGCTCGGCCATCCCGGCTGCTCTCCCGAACGTCCCTCCTGGCACGTACTGGGCAAACATGATCAGGGCACTGTGGGAGGAACACGCTCCCTTAGACCTGCTCCTGGCCTCCTAACAACTCATTACAGGCCTTGCAGGTGAGAGGCAGTGACAGGATTTGTATCACCCCGGGCCAATATGGGACTTGGTGCACTCATTCCCAATGACAAGGGTGTGCAGTGGCAGCAAATTTGCTTTACCTGGACAACTTACATGGCTTTAAAATTGTTCTCGTGCAGCTGAGAAAAATGTTGACCAATGCTTGTTTTTCCCTCTGAAAAACAAGATGATTTCAGTAAAAATGTTTACTAAATGCTTCATCAAATACCTTTTTATTTTGTAGCTCAAGTGTCAGTAGGCAGGGAAAATTTCCCTTCCATGCACTCCCTCTCAGTAATCCCTGCCTGTCCTGCACACCACAGAGATTCTCAAGGAATTAAGAGGTTGATCACACCAGATTTATCCAGGGACAGTTTTGCTGTACACCTTTGTCCCTTAAGAAAATCCTCACATCCAACTGTGGCTAAGTGAGCCACCAGACAGCCACGTGGGCCGAGTCAGCCAGCAGTGTTAAACAAGAAATAGAGAAAAAAGATGAGAGAGATCCTTACCTACATCCCGAGAAGTTCTAGGCAGGGCTTTGGCCCCTGTAAGGCTCACCAATAAAACAACATAAATTATTGTTCTCCAGTTCATTCTGCCAGATTTTGGCAGGGGCTTGGAGTGAGTTTGCTTTATCTGTGAAAGGCAGAAAGAATTAACGGGAAAGAGTTACTTTTATCCTCCCCCAAACAATTCCTGGTTAATCAAAACCCTTTTACTGTCAGATTTCACATTAACTCTTTGGGAATATTCTCACAATAATTAGACATGCCATTATTTGCTCAGGATGATGAACTGGCCATGTTATTGCAAAGGAAGGACCTTGAAAAATTTTTTTTCCCCCCTGAAATTTAGACAAATAAGCATTTTCTAGTTATCACACCTCACACAAGAAGTTTAAACACTCCTTGGGCTTTTTGTTGTGCACACTGACCTCGTCTACTTACAAATTGCTCAAAGGTGATTGCTGTGCAGAAGATGACTTTGGAACAGAATGGTGACTGGAAAATCCCAAATTCTGCTGTTATGCTGTTATTTCTGCACCCCTCCTTGCTGTATAAGCTCTCTCCTGCTCCCAGCTCCCAAGGAGTCATGGGGAAAGGCTGAATGAAGTACTCCACACACACATTTTTGCAGCATTGATAATTACCATCAAAATGTCTACAAAGCTTGGAACAAAATCAACTCAAAAACTGTAGAATAAAGGGGAAAATTCCGGCTATTACAGGTATTTTACTGTTTTTTTAAAAAAAAGTATGCTTGTAAGCATCAGAAAGATAAAAAACCACATTTTTGGAGTTAGAATTTCTTTGAAGAGCTGCAGGTATTGTTAACATGGAGGTAGATGGGCAAAGACTATTTCCACATGCATGATCATCACAGAATCCCAGGCTGGTATGGGTTGGAAGGAACCTTAAATCTCATCTCATTTGAACACCCTGCCATGGGCAGGAACACCTCCCACTAGACAAGGTTGCTCCAAGCCATGTCCAACCTGGCCTTGGACACTTCCAGGAATGGGGCAACTATTTGAATCCTTTAAATTTGATGTCTCCGGTGCCTCTTTCCATGCTCAGCAGGATGGGTAACTGCTCTTCACTTTTCTTGGAAAACTCTTGCCACTCTTGGGATGGTAACTGGGCTGTGTTCAGTGAACACACTCTTGCAGGAGGGAAATGTGTGTGAAGTATTTAACTGGAAAGGAGTGTGGCTAGCACTAGGAATGAGATCCAATGGAGAGCTCAGTCCTCATTAAGATTTGCCATTGTTTTTTAAGGAAAACATGGTGCATGTTTGTGTTTTTACATGGAAATGTCATGAAAGGAAGGTGGCTGGACTTTATCTGAACATGTGTTTTGGAATATGTCTTGTTTTAGTGCTCTTTTATGACCCTGTGAAACCAACATCCCTGGCTGAGTGCTTGGTTTAAATTTACAGAAGTGATCAAATTATATTCCTCTTGGAAAATGAGGAGTAATTCCCTGCTAGGAAGACCAACAAGTTGTAATGCAGGGATTGGAAAATCAAAGGAGAAAAGTATTGCTTTCTATGCTAAAAAGGCAACAAAGAAAGTCTGGTTCATTTTTGCAGGTTTGCTTTGTTCAGCTTCCATTGCAAACCCTGATTCCTGTCCTCCTCATCTTCCAGGAATTGCTTTGTCGTTGAATACATGGATTTTCCATGGGAAGCCAAAACCATTTCAGCTTCTCCACGTGATTCAAATAGGTAATTGCAGATTGCCTAAGAAAACTCACTTTCATACAACACATTTGAGCCCTTTCTGCCAACATTTAGCTCAAAAATCAACAGCAGTTCTCTGCCTTCCTGTACAGGTGTGAATGGGATTGCATGTGCTCTGAGCTGGGATAGAGTTCAGCTCCTCTTGCTGGAATACAGGGAACGTACTGTGCGTTCTGTGGCAGTTTGGGTCAGATCCAGCCTAA
>VZTE01005939.1:0-48183 GCA_013397775.1 Eulacestoma nigropectus
ACTGGGGCAAGGTACATGGGGAGCGGGATGACATAGAGGGGCAAATGGAAAGAACTGGGACCCCCCAAATTCTTCCGGGACTCCTTAATACATTTAGAACTTGTGACTTGCATGGGGAGGAACTGACCAGCGGTTTTATCTCCCTCTGTGCATAATTCAGTTAATTTTTGTCCCACTGCAATCCAAAACTCCAGTTTTTCTGCTTCTTGAGCAGTCACGGTAGGGAACTGAAAGAAAATCCACCTAATAAATCCCTTAAGGAGACCCTTGGAGAATTTAACATTTCCTCCCCCAGGAGACCCACAACTTGGAGGTAAATGTCCCGCTGAGCGGAGGACAACTTGTTTCCCATTCTTTCCTCTCACTCAGCCTTTACCCACCACCAGGGGCAAAATGAAAAACTAAACAAAAAGGAGAGGTAAACCAAGGCTTCACCTTTCACAAAAATTGTGCAGCAAACACACACGCTCACACACTCACTCCCCAAGGGGCTGAACTCACGGCTGGCTGCGGCAGCACACCGACCAGCACTAAATGGGTTACCTCTAACTGAAAGGCTGGTGGGGTCTTCTTCCTTCTCGGCCGGTCCCCTCAGCAGCAACCAAGGAGGGTTAGCGGCCGCCTCTGCGGGAGCTGCACCTTAAAACAGGGAGCTCAACCACCAGAGGGCAAACAAATCCAGGGCAGTAACTCCAGCACGGGACGCTCTCCAACTCAGGAACAGTCTCTGGGGTCTGCTGGTCTTTGGGGACACAAAACCTTTGCAGGTTTTGGTCTCTGTTCGGGCGCCACCCTGACACCGCTCACCCCGACCCGGATTCCGGGGGCGGCACCAGTTACCCGGAGGGCTGTCCTGAGTTGCTGGATCTGTTTGCAGCGGGGGAGCAGCCGGGGCTCACAAAGGGCTCGGCGGCTCCCAGGTGCCAACAGTGCGGGAAGAAGCAAAGAAGCGGACGGGCTCCGACACAGCTCCACGGGAACAGGGTTTATTACGGGGTGAGGGTACACTGGACAGGGTGATGAGGGTCTGAAAGCGCGGGTGCCGAGAGAGCCCCGAACGAAGGCTGACATGGGGTTAAGAACCAGGGACGAAAAGGGGCGTGGAAACCATAGGGAACCAATAACTGAGGGCCAAAGGGGTATTACAGAGGCGGGGAAATACACCGAGGCCCAATGGGGAACAAGGCGGGGAGAGGGAGCAAAGAGCCAATGGGCTACTGAGGAAGGTAGAAGGTTCTGGAAGATAACCAAGTGTAGGGGAGAAGGGAGGGGAAACGAGGATCCAGTGCCCAGGGAGACATCTACATATGGGTGCAAGGGCTTTTGGGAGGGTTCTATGTTGTCACCCTAGTCCTGGGGAGTTTGCCCATTAACCAGGTCCTACTACTGGACCCTCCTGGCTACTAGCCTCTGGCTGGTGTTAGACAGCCCAGGGACAGGCTGGCACACTTCAACACCAGGGCAACATTTGTACAACAAGTCCAACCCACTTGTCAGCACAGCACAGCACAGCACAGCACAGCACAGCACAGCACAGCAAAGGTTTTTAGTGCTGCTCTGTGCTGTCTCAAAGGCATGACAGCAGCTGTAGAGCATCACCATCACTGGGTTTCTTTTAGCAGCTTTCCCCTTCCTTCCCAGTATCTCATAGTCACGGTGCAGTCAGTGACAGTTTTGCTTTTGGGGGCATTAGGTCTGAACAAGAGAGAGATACAAATGTCAAGCAAGACTTGATTTATATGTTCTTCTCAACTGATTGTTTAAGAAACTCAAATTAAGAATTCACACAAGCTCAGCTTCTCTGCTGCCCCCAGAGAACTTAAGTCAGAGCTCTTGCAGGATTGTCTGTCGTCTTGAAAGGACTTTGGACCAGGTCCAAACCAGCCATAGCAGGGCTCTGTGCAATAATTTTTAATGTTAATTGCAGGGCATGCATGCAAGAAAGGTGAGCAACAAAATACCACCCAAAGTCCTGTTCTACAGCTACTGCTGTAAGTAGCCTCCAAGAGTCCAAGGGTTATGCATCACTTTAAACTGCTTCTCCAAGGGTGAGAATCATTAAACGTGGAAAAAAGAGAACAACATGCTGATTTGACATAATCATTTCAGCAGCTGCCTGCTTTGCAAATGCTGTTGAATCTCAGGGATGTTGCTGGTAGTTGCCAAAATTATGACTGCAAGAGGGACAAGGAGTGGAAGCACAAATTAAAACACTTGGGAATCATTCTGTCTCAGGTCTGTAATAAACTGCATTCATTTTCACTTGGTGGTGTTTTATTGAAACCCTCTCTCTTCTCTCCCTCCCCCAGTAATTACCCTGTTGTAAATCCACAGTATGTGAAAGTGCTTCAATTTCAAACCCATGCTGTACCAAATCGTTCACATCCATGCTAGTCATTCTCTGCTACCTAAAGCCTGGAAAAAACATTGCTTTCATATTTTTTATCAGAAAAAAACCCAAAGGCTGTTGTTTTTTTGGAATGTTCTGAGTGAGCACATGTACTCCATAAAACCACTTCTGGTATGTCAGTTCATTTTCTGGAGTGTCAGTGAATCTTGAAGAGTAGTCTCTTAATGTTATCTCAAAGCTTTAGTTAGGTTTTAGCAAATCAGAGGAGCAGCTTGTTGCTGCTGAGGTTGGGTAGGACTTCCAAGTACATTTGTCAAGATACCACATTAGTGTGACCCTCTTCACTCCCCAAATCACCTTGCCATAGTCTGTTTTGCAGTGCAATTGCAGGAGGAGGCTTCCCACCAGCATTTCAAAATGCCTTCAGTTTCCCCTCCAATCCAGGTAATGATTCTGTTTGCTGATTTCCCATTGGGATTTAAAAGGGAGTTTGTAGAGCCAGGCAACTTCTATATGCCCTTCCTCACCACTTATTCAGAAAGGCTCTGTGGCTAATATATGTATTTGTGCTGAGCTGGTGCCTTCATTGCTCTCAACTCCATAGCCAGGGGCAAAACTCAGAGACACTGTTGTCAGCTGCAGCCTTTAGTTATCTTCAGACTAAACCCCTAGAGAGGGGAAGAAGGGCAGAACTATGAGGGATGAGCTTGTCTCCACCCCCATGGGCCAGATAAGGACAGCAGGAGCAATTGTATTAACTCCTTTACTTTCCAATGGAATTGCTATCACCTTACCCACCAAGGGTACAGTGTCCTGAAAATACAAAGGAAAGCATTTCTGCCTTATTAGCCTCACTTTTATGCTGTCAGGAGGGGATCCTGCTGTGTTAGGCTTTTACTCAGTCTGCACAAGGCAAACTAATTGATTTTTAAAAACAATAGATTTCGCATAAAGCAGCTAATTGCTGGGTATTGGTTGCAGGGAGCTGAACTCACCTGGAGCAGTCGTCTAGTCACAAAAATCTCCATATCCAGTCTCCTGGGTCACCTGCTTCTCCCTGCAGGTCTTCTTTAACTTGCTGCTTATCTTCCTCTCTATGTTGTGTTGCTTTATCAAGCTTGGGGAAGGGAAGAGAGACAGTGGGTTACATAGAGAGGCAATTTACAAGGTACAAGCAGCACAAAGTAGAAATAAAAAACAAGCAACCCCCAGATCACACAGGTGTGAGAGACATGCAAACGCATACTGTCTGTCATGGCTCTCATTGTTTTCATATCATTAAGACATTTCTAAGTCCCTTGAGTCCATGACATGCAAGCCCAGGATATAGTAAGCAGGGCTGAATTAATTGCACGATACATTGATGAACAAAATGAAGTAGAGTGCTTCTACTGTACAAGGGGAAATGTGGCATTTAGGTAAAACCTTATAAAATGAAGGCCTTGTTGCCTTTGTAAAATCATGGCTCAGGCCTGTTATTTTAGCTAGAGAAGGACCGTGGGAAAGAGGCATAGCTGAGTTACTGTTAGAAAAACATGCTGCGTGTTTATTGTATGCTCACCTAGTGGTGTGTGGTGATTGGTTAATTCAAGTCTGTTGTGCCTTAAAACTATGTAAACTCTAAAACTCTATAAAAGAGGCTACATGGTATTAAAGATAAGCACTTGCTTGGAATTACCCATGGAGTTCCGTTGTGTTGTGTTCGTCTCAACAGCAACAGGGAAATGCTTTGCGTTAAACAGCGGACACATCAATTCAAATTATGGCTCACACTGCATAAATGATAATGAGACTCTGTCTCAGTCTGAGTGAGAATGCTGAAGGGAGCAAAGATGCCCACATGCTGCTGCGTCCAAACAGTGCTTATCGTTCAACTGGGACAGTGGAATTTGTCTTCATAACAGTTCTCCTTTGATAGATACCTGTCTTGGCAGAAGGGCATCCTAGTGCACTTCACACACAGCACTGAGCCAGCAATATGGCTATTCAGTTTCTCTATCTTTCCCCCCATCCCAAGTGTCATATCTTTTTGTCATTTAGGTTGAAATCCAGTCATTCCTTGACAGTACTGGAACCACTAGCATTGATCTCATTTGATACCACTGCTTCTGTAAATAGAGGCAGGACTTCCCTGTAAGACACAGTAATATGTCTTACAGTAATGGAAGTGAAGTCACAGCTCATGTGTCATGTGGCAATAGATGAGTTATATTTCAGTCTTTCATTTGAAAGTGACACATTTAGAGATTCCTGAGGGGACTTGCACAGCCTTTTTGGGTTTTTTACTGCTATTCTGAGCTATGCAGCCAGTCAGTTTTATTTTGATGCTTCCTAGCATTTTCTAGGTAAATTCATTTTGGCTTTAATGCTTTGCCTTGGGAGATCTTGAAGTGTGCTGCATACAAGCAGTCCATAGCACTCAGGACACGGTCAAGGACAGGCTGGATAGCACTACATTTGTGGCTTGTTTGAGAATGTCTGACAGTAGGTTCAGCACTGCACAATTCTCACTGCTTGAACTGGAAATGAGACTGAAGGGTGACTCATGCATTTCCACATCAAGCTTCTGCAATGAACCTCTGACCCAGCTCATTTCTTATAAGGCCCATCTTTTCTGTAAGAAGGAATAATGACAAGAAACGAACTGGTCTAGTAAGACATTGCAGTCTTAAACTGTAGACAGCACACATTAGGCAAGGAAGGGAGGGTTTGAGAAGTGTCATCCTGACCTCTGGGTTCTGTTATTTCATTTGCCAGATTTGGGGAGAAGGCTGCTGGTATGAACCAGACGGGAAATGGTAAGTTATAGCTGAACTGTGTGGGGTTGAATTGGTCACTTAGCAACTTCTCTAGCTCTAAAATGAAACCAGCTCTCTTTCAGAATGAGAAATGAAGAACTTGTAATTTATACCAGATTTTTAGGCAAAAGGTTCAGTCATCTAGTACTAGGGAAAAATCTAGAGCCAAAGGAAGCAACCTGCCAGCCATCCTAGCTACCTGGCTCAATGCCTAAGAGTGACCTTAACTTGATTTAGCTGTTGGGTGACATAGCTGAGCACAGTCAGCACCTTACGAGATAGCCTTTTTATTGGTGTCTATCAAGTTTCTTTGTCACTCCTCACTTTTTGGTCACAGCACTGATGTATGCATAAAAACTCTCTTCCTGCAGAAAGCTGCTAAGTCCTTCACATGCATTAGTTTTCGTGGACACTGATTACAAAGTATAATGTCCAACCTTGTCTCACTACATTGCATGTGCAACCAGCAGTAAGAGTTTGGCTGGGTGTTTGGAGCCAACAAACTGATCTGTGCATATTTTTAACTTAGTGATGACTTTGGAAACGGAATCACAGAGTTGTTGGGGTTGGAAGGCGCCTCTGAAGATCATCTAGTCCAACTCCCTGCTGCCCCCTCCCTCTGCCAAGGCAGGGTCACCTGGAGCAGGTGACACAGGAATGTGTCCAGTTGGGTTTGGAATGTCTCCAAAGAGACCCCATGCCTTCTTGGGCAGCTCTGCCACCCTCAAGGTAAAGAAGTTCTTTCTCATGTTGAGCTGGAACTTCTGGTGTTTTAGTTTATGCCCATAGTCCTAAGACTGGGTACCACTGAGAAGAGTCTGGCACCATCCTCATAGCACCCGCCTTCGAGGCATTAACGAAATCAGAAGCCGTGCGGTTCACATCAGGTAGGCAGAGCACCCGGACTGCGTCCTCCGGTGGAACGCGTCTGACCAGCTGCCACTCAGCGAACTCTAACAAGACCCCCCCCCCCAACCCGCAACCCGACGCGCCCCAAAGCCGCCGGGCACCGCCCGATGGGTCCGAGGCGCGGGCAGGGCGGGGCTGGGGGCGGTGTCCCGGCTCCCCCCGCCCCTCGGCGTCCCCGGGCCCGGCCCTGCCCCACGTGAGCGGCCTTGCCGGCGGTCGCGGGGCTGCTGCCATGGAGCTGCCGGCCGTCAGCCTCAAGGTAGGGGCTTTCCCTGCCCCCGGGGCTCGAGAGCGGGACCAGGGGAGCGGGAGGGCGGCCGGGGGCTGCCGGGGCGGGCTGAGCCGCGGGCGCTCGGATCGGCCCTCCCTGTATCCCTCCTCTCCTCTCGCATGTTCTCCAGCCCTATGCGTGGTCCAGATCCTGGCTGAGGCCCTGCTCGGAGCTGCGGAGCCCTCTGAGGAGGAAAAACTGGTGTTTCTACTTTTTTCAACACATGGGCACAGGCTGCAGAAGTTGTGAATGCCATGGAGCCGAGTCGTGGGAGGTTTAGGTTGGGTATCAGGAAAACGTTTTCCCCAGAGGGTGGTCAGGCACTGAACAGGCTCCCCAGCGCAGTGATCATAGCACCAAGCCTGTCTGAGTTCAAGAAGCGTTTGGACAACGCTCTCAAGCACAGGGTGGAGTTCTTGGGGTGTCTTGTGCAGGGCCAGGAGTCGGTGATCCCGATGGGTCCCTTCCAACTCAGGGTATTCTATGATTCTTGGTTGTTAAACCCACCAGGTGATGACTCCAGAGTTTGCTCGTACTTCAGGGATATTGCTAAAGTGCCCAAGGACTGGGCAGAGACAACAGCTGCCTATTAACTAGTGTCCGTGGAGGTTTCCAGCTCAGCTGACCAGAGCTAAGCCAAGACAAACACTGCACAAGATCCTGAGGAGACAAAGTTTTTGGCTGTCAGGCAAAGTATCCTATAAAGATAAGCCCACTTACTTTGGGGTTATCATCTGATAGATAACTGCAATTGCTTCTCTGCTGGGAAGGGCAGGCTCCAGATGAGGGCACTTTGGAAATTTCAGTGAATATCTGATGACTAGAGAAAGGAGATATGAGCGACTTAACCACAGTTCCGTTACATTTTTCACTTTTGGGAGAAGCACTTCCTTGCGGACAAGCCAGTGGATATTAATATCACACTTTGTTGCTTTTGATGTTGGTGTTTGATACTGTTGTCTTCTGTGCTACCAGACAGGTGACATTTTCCTCTATTTTTTTTTTTTTTTTGTCTTTCACATTTTAAGAGCCCTGAGATTTCTAGGTGTGTGTGTCCTTTCCCAGCTTCACTACTTTGCGGTCTCATTTAATATAGTATGGTTCAGGTGCTTTCTTTGGTTAAAGCTTTGCCCAGAGAGTGAAAGCATCACTGATCGCATCAGGTTTTTTTGCTGGTGATTTGTTAAGCTGTGAGCAGTGGCCTTGGACCAGGCTGCATATGGGTTAGATGGGAGAAAAGTATCATCTCAGCTACCATTATTAATTCAGCTTTGTACAGGACAGCTTTCATGTGGCTGTATTAAATAAAAGATTGGTGTTCATGTAATGATGAATACCCCTCTTACTAGTTCACCAAGAAAAGCAATTTCCCTTGTTAGAGGCAAGTAAGCAAATGGATTTTTCAAGGCCCGGCAAGTGGATTATATTACATTCTGGAAACTAGCTGATACTTTGCTCTGACAGGTTTGGACTATTGTGTGATTCCCAGGGCACTAGGAAGATTAAAAGATCTTGCCTTCTGCTTTGTTTTTTAACTTGGTTTGATTATTTTTTTTTCCATGCTAAAACAACAGTGAAAACTAAGGGCATTTAATTAAAAGGTTATGTTCTACCATGGGAAATGGAGATGGGGGAGCTGAAAAACACTGACTTTTCAATGAATGAGTCACAAAGACAACAAAACTAAAATGTTGCCTTTCTTCTCTTGTTTCAGACAACCATTCCCCTGTCTTACTGGATAAGCGTGAGCTTGTCCTAGGCAAACTGTTTTCAGCATTAAGAAATTCCTTGTTGTTGAGTCTGCCAGTTCTGCTCTGAGCTGAAGAGCCAGGAATAAGGAGTTAATAGTTGTACCTACATCTTCATACTGTTCCTGAGCTAGGAACTCAGTTAGTTCATAACAGTATGAACAGTTAGGGCCTGATTCCCTGGAAAATACCACAAAGATGGGGAAGATTCCTACTCAGAAACGGCCTGGAAATAACACACACTGCTACTATTCATTGGCATGATCTGCTTACGGGTTCTATGAGATTATAAAGATGAGCCTCGTGATAGAAGTAGCTCCAAGAAAGCTGCATGACTGTGTTTGTGCCAGAATGTAGCAGTATCTTAGCCTTGGGGTCTCTGTTTAAGCTACTCGCAGAGCTATAAAATTAATGTAGCAGGCCTTGCCCTGGAGTGGGTGGGGAACATGCTCATGGAACAGGATATACTGGCTTGGTTCTAACAGCCATGCTCAGCAAAACATGGGGGAAGCAGCACAGCCATATTTTTGCTGTGACAGCTTGACACCTATGATTATTGAAATAATCATGCAGAGCCTCGAAATACAATGTCTGAGTTTGATCAAGCCTGGACAATGCCCTACAATCCACGTGCCTGGAAACACACATTTTGTGCTTAGGCATTTTAAAATGCTAAGTCACAGCATCAAGGAATAATAGAGATGTCTGTATGTCGTGTGGTTCAACCTCCTGCTCAAAGCAAGGCAAACTGAAAAGTTAGATCAAATAGCTCAACTCAAAAATCAGCTGAGTTTTAAAGTAAGAACAGAGCCATGACAGCCCCATTGGATAGCCTGTCCCACTGCTTAAGCACTCTCATTATTATCACACTGTTATAATAATGAGCAGCATCCTCACAAGTGGCCACTCAGATTCATATTTTGGTTTTGTGTGTTCTCAGGTGAATGTCACTCATAGAGTAGATGAGCTCACTCTAAAATAAAAGAAAGTAAGTAAAATAGAAATTTAGATACAACAAGAAAATAATTGTAATTTGGAACTGTTTAATTTTTAACTTGGTCACAATTCAACCTTGTGCTAAGTTCTGTGCTAAAGCATGTTTAAAGGAGTTCCTGTTCCAAAGAGTTTCCCATCAAATGAGACCCTGGCAGACCTAGGTTCTTTATGCTTGGCAATTAGTTCCATCACATGCTGGGATTTGCAAAGGAGGTAGGAATTCTCCTTAGCTCTCCGCAGTTTCCAATGGGATGCTTTTAATCACATGGCCATCCTTCTTCCCAGAAGAGATGGGGACAAAGGACCCACCTTTCTTATTTTCTGCTCTCACCACTAGTTCAAGTCTTAGGAGTTACTTTTTCAAAAGAAGAAATATATGTCTGTCTTAGCTACAGACTTAAGTCCTTGGACAAATGGAAAAATTTTAAATTCTTCTGCTGTTTTATCAGGAGACTGCCTGCAAATTAACTAATCTCACATAGTAACTGTAGCTTTTCATTAACACTATATTTTCTACGTTAAAGCATACCAACACCACCAGCCAATTCCATAGTGCGCTGAAGAACTCTCAGGTAAATTGGACTAATAACTAAAAAGGGAATATCTTGGTTTTATATCAGCAGTCACTCATAGTATCAGCCCTAGTTTACCTGACTTTATGCAGATGACTAAAAATACTTCATAATTTAATAACTGCAGTATTGATCTAGACAGCTTTAAAAAAAACCCCACCCTGCCTAATTATGTTAACTGGTGAGCCTTGAGGGGATCTTGCGGGTATGTAACATGCAATTAAATACTACCTAATTAAGAATTTTCCTGATGTTGTGATAGTCTCTTGAGTAAACACTATTTGCATGTCTCCATTCTTATCCAGGAACATCTTGTATTTTACTGATTAGTAGTTTTTCCCTTGTGTCTGCGGTACAATTTGGGAGAAGGGGAAGTGTGGGGGGTAGTGAAGCATTTTGTAAGCTTTCATGAACAATTTAAAAAATTAATTAATAAAAATCTAAGCAGTGTTTGAAGTTACAGCAAAGTCTTATGAGTGCTCAGCAGCTGTGATGGGGCACTGCAGTGAAGGAAGAGCAGGAAGTAAGACATTTGCATTGTGGTGTCATGGCAGAGCAGTGTGAGCCACAGCAGCTGGGCCACCTTTGTGCTTTCCTGACTGTGCTTCACTTATGTCACAGCTTCACTCTCTTCTCCAGCAACTAGTTTTGTTTTAAGTTAGAGCATGGAGAGATGTTTTAAGTCAAGGAATCTAGCAGAGTGTCAGAAGATCTTAATTTCTTTTTAGTGTCTTAATGATCTTATCTGCATACAGCTTTCCTGTATCCACTGAGTAACTTAGGCTTTTGCTATGTACTCATTTCCCAATTTTCTTTTTTTTCCTTTGGCAGGGGGAGTGTGCTTCAGAGGGGTTTTGGTAACGTGGGTTTGGTTTTTTTTAGACCAAGGCCAGCATAAATGCCGATTTGGAGCCTTTCTCACAGCTAGGAAAAAATGGAAGCGTGCCTGTATCCCATGGATCCTCTGATATATCCAGGCTTCAGCCTTTCTTTAGTGAGGCAGTTAATAGAGCCTGTCTTCCATATTCTTGTTTTCACAAATGTTTAGAGAGCAAATATGAGTGATCTCCCTTTGTTGGAGTGACCAGCAGGCTACAGATGTAGAAAAAGTCTGAAGTGATATATTGTTGTTCACATTTGCTCTCTGAATAAACATGTAGGGTATGTTTCCTTGGTTACAAAAATGGCAAGTGGTGGTGAAGAGAATCCTTGTATCACTTATTACAGTATGATCCTTTCCTCTTGGCTTTGTTCCCTTGAGCACAAGGATCAGGATCATTAAGGACATGTGCAAAGTACAGAATTTGTGACAGCATTATCTTACTGCTACTCAGGGCACTGTTGGCATTTGGACCTGGTGGCTTCACTGAGAGTGAAAAGAGCTGTGTGCTCTGGCAGGATCAGGTTCACAGAGTCCTCGAAGAAGCCTTCAGGTCTGTTAATACTGCAGTGAGGTTGGATCACTGCTCTTAACAGGCTGGAAGGAGGTAAAAGAAGGATTTGCTGAGGACTGGAGTGAAATTCTGGGAGCTGCAGGCATGGCTATCTATGGGATTTTTGGTGATGGGATGCCAGATTGGTCATGTATAAACTGTGCTAGCACTGTGTAAATCAGATTGCCTGGCTTTCTGTGCAAACTCTTATGGAGTTCCAAAATCAATAACCCGTTTAGAAAAGGCTAAGTGGTCCCTGAATCAGCTGTTGACAGAGATGACAAGAAGAATGAATGACTACAGTGTAGCACCACAGGAAATATTCAGCAATAGATATGGAGAAAAATAGCTTTGTCTTCACTGTCCCAACTGCCTCACCATCTTTCTGCACTGGTTCATGGGTCCAGGCCACTCTTCCACCCATCCCTTGGGGACAAGATGGTGTCATTTCATGTTGATCCTCCCAGAGTTCTCCCAACATGCTGACCTGTCTTCCTGTTTTGTTTTGTTTTTTTTTTCATAGGCTATCATTCTGGTACATTGGCTGCTCACGGTGTGGTGAGTGATTAGTGTCTGGCCTGGGGGAGAAGAGGGGATTCCTTCAATCTAGGAATGGGATGTTCCCTGGGAATCAGCACTCCCTGTTTGTGCCTGAAATATCCTAAATCTGAGAGTGAGGTGTTTGTATGGGAACAGGGATGAAAGCAAACTGTTGCAGGCTTATTGTGAATGTGAGCTGGGTTTTTTTTGTCTCATTTGGCAGGGGATGCATGAATTACATGTTGCCACTCTCCTATGCCTGGGGAAATTTCAGTGTCCTTGCAGTGGGGATCTGGGCCATTGTGCAGCGAGATTCCCTTGATGCCATAACGATGGTGAGTGTAAGAGTATTGGTCTCCCCCAGGCTGCTCAGGAAGAGGGTGGAGGGCAGAGTCTTTGAGCCAGTGATGATTTTCAGCTGTTCCCTATACAGAAGTGAATGAGTCAATTCCCTGTTTGGGTGAGTTTGGGGTTTTTTTTAAGAAAGCATATAAATCTATGAGCTCTGTAAACCATAGTGAGAAGCATTCACTGTCAATTATTTTTCTTCTCAGAGATGAGACATACTTGATTCTTGGTTTTTTTACCTGCTGTTGTGACTTGTAATGCCAGATGAGGACTCAAAGTGTTTAATATGCTTGAGTTGGAGGGGCTTTGTAAAACCCTTTTCTGAACATTGAATAGATTGGCAAACAAAAAGAAACAGTTCTAGAATATATTATGAGAAGATATCTGACAGATGTGAAGAAAAGGCACGAAATACAAGATCATTCATCCAGGAGTATCTGTCTGCCTGGGGCAGTACCAAGAGTGCTGTGTGATACTGAGGTGAAGAATGATTGTGTAACATAGATCTCGCAAGAAACAGATGCTGACTGTTACTGTCAGTGGTTAAACCCTTGTTCTGTTCATATCCCATTCTCTCTCCTTGTTTCCAGTTCCTAACTGGCCTGCTGCTCACAGTCCTCACAGACATCATTCACATCTCTATCTTCTACCCTTCACATGACTTCCTCAGTGATGCAAAGCGTTTCAGTATAGGCATGGCCATCTTCAGCCTCCTCCTCAAACCTGTGTCCTGCTATTTGGTGTATCGAATGTATCGGGAGCGTGGAGGAGAGTACACCTTTAATATAGGTAGGATGCTTTTCTGCTTCCATGTCAGTGTGGGCCACCTTCTCAGGTGTTAAGGGGACTGCCTTGCACTTTGGACCCTTCAGCTTGAGCTCTGTGCAACTGGATTCTGCCCTCCTTTCCAGGCAGATGGGGTGCTTCCTCTCTCTTGCTCATATTTGTTCTCCCATTTTGTCGTTCTGATGTGTCTTTGGCCTTAAATTTATATTCTTCCTCTCTCCCCTTGAAGATCTGAAGTTCTTGACAGCCACTTTGCCCACTATGCTTTTCTGAGAGGCTTTTCCTCTCTTCCTCCTCCTGCATTTGTGTGTATTTGTTGGAAACTTTTGAGTGTCCTTTCTTTGTCAACCCTTTCTTTTCCTTCTGGGGGAAAGTAGAGGCAGTATTTCCTCTGGCTGGATTATGAACAAGAGGGAAATAAAGCTGGATTTCCTACCTCCATGCTTTCTGTGGGCCTCACATGTCCTATTTACCTCGATTGCTTTGGACTTTGTTCCTCACGTGAAAAATGGGACTAATGTTTACCTCATGGGAGTTTGCTTGGAGACATTTAATTTTTCCCCTGGTTGTACTTGATAATGATAATGTGGAAGATTTGCCAGAGAGGATGGGCTGTGGCTAGATGTTCTGGGTCTTGGTCAGCTTTGCTAAGCATGCCTGGTGCTAGTTCATGCCTGGGCAGCTGCCAGGGATTGATTGTTTGCCAGGGATTGTTGTTGGAGTTCCTGCTGGCAAAACCTGCAGCCTGGCACGGTTCTGTTTGTCAGCCTAAGAAGGCTGTGCAGGACAAAAGATGGCGTACCTGCATTACAGTGTCTGGAAGCTGTCTCTTATTCTGCTTTGGTGGTAGCAAAGATCACACTCCTGTGAAAAGAGGTGGAAACCTGCAGAGGAGGAGAAGCCGTGGAAGGAAAGCATGGCTTAGGGCACTGTGTGCTATTTGCATCTCTCTGCTAGTGCAGTGTGGATGTCGTCTCTGCCAGCTACTTGTGAAAATTCAGACAGATAGGTCTTACCAGGGTCAGGAGGCATGTGAGTCACCTGCAGTGCCTTGTTTGTGCCAGTTTTTATTAGCTGCTCACTGTGCTTGTCATTGGGATTTAACCTGTGTATCCCATAGAAAGTGTAGGTATCATTGAGGAGTCCCATCTCTGCTTGGAATTTGGGAGCACTTCTTTTCAACCACACTATCCCCAACCGAGAGTCTCCTCTCAGGCACAGGTGGGAATTCAGACACTTTGTAGTTTCATTTCCTCTCCTGAACTGTCTTTCTTACAAGATTTTCAGTACTAACTGTGTGTTGCTTTGTGCTGAATGTTCTTGACAAATTTCCTCTCGTTTTCCTGCTATCTGGCATTTTCTTTTGAACCCAGCAGTGTTGAAATTTTCCTGGCCTTTTCTGTCTTGTTTTCCTTCTACACAAAGTCCCTCTGTTGCTTGGGAGAATCCTTGCTGCTTAGAACAAACCCCTCATAGTCTGGTGGCTATCTGTGATTCAGGTTGCTTTCTCCCCATGGCAAATGCCTGGCTCATAGATAAAGAGCTGTCCATACACATTCTCTGCCTCCTCTTTCCCTGCTCATCCCCAGAGAGTAAAATGATTTTGCACAGACAAATTGTTCCTAGTACAGTTAGGAGCACTGTTGGATTCAAATTTGGTGCCACACTGGAGGCATAGCTGCATTGTTGGAAGGAGTGGTTCATGGATGTATCATGCCTTTAAATCTATGCTGTCAGCTAGCCACAGTTCCTGCAGCTTCTGGCTCTGTCTGTTCATTTTTCCATGAGCTCTCATACACTTTATCTTGCTGAAATACACTGTTACGGGAACCTGTTGTGCTGCTACGGGGTACTGTGGGTCTTGCTTTCCACACAGCCATGTGGTTACTAAGAGGGCAGTTCTCA
Source organism: Eulacestoma nigropectus (assembly GCA_013397775.1). Taxonomy (NCBI): domain Eukaryota; kingdom Metazoa; phylum Chordata; class Aves; order Passeriformes; genus Eulacestoma; species Eulacestoma nigropectus. The sequence goes on from VZTE01005939.1 coordinate 14,657, forward strand.
AGGAAAGAATAGGCATGTTGGAAGGATGACTTTCTTACCTCCTGCCTGTTTAGTGAGGATCACAGACCACAGGTGCTGGGAGCTGGTAAAATGTGTGCTCCTGAGCTGTTGGTTTCTTCTAGGGCATTCAGTTCTTGTGCTTTTGCCTTTGCCTTTGTCCGAAGCTTGTTCTCTTTCATCTCCGTTCAGGTGTCACCAGTGCAGGCCAAGACCGCAGCACCTACGAGCCCATCGATCAGGCAGATACGCCTCCACAGTGGCCTTCCTCAAGCAAGGCAGCCCAGCCGCCGTACTGAGGCAGCCTGCAGCCCAGGACAGACACTGCCCTCGCCCAGCCGAGCCTTCCACTCTTCCCATGGAGCAGTACCTGCTACTGGGCAAACAGGAGAAGATCTGATATTTCTTTTGCCTCCCTAAAGTTTAGGTAGATGGGTTCTGCAGTAAGTCCAGAAGATCCTGGAGGTGTCATGTTAAGCACTGTGACTCACTGTAATCCCAGTACTCTCCTTCCCTCCTTCCCCCTAAACCCCTCCTCTATACATGTGACGGAATGCACCTTCTGCGGTCTTCCAAGTCTTTCATTGTGCTTCCTCGTTGTTGTAAGAGAACCACTCAAAGTAGTCCTGGACAAGCAATCTTTAAAAGGCTTATGGACTGCCCTAAAACAATACAGTGTACCCTGATTTTATTCAGATATATTTCCAGGAAACATCTGGGAGCTATTTTTGATGACATTATTTAACTGCTTATGCTCCTAGTATCTGGTATTAGGTTTTATTAACTGATGCTTTTATGCAAGTTGAATGTCCTTCAGGATACTTAAAATGACTCTTGAATGTAGATTATAGATCCTTTGTGCCTTGAAATATCCTTTTGCCTTCAGCTGCCTGTCTTAACAGAACTTGAAATGTTACATTTTTCTAAGAAAACTATAAAATGAACACAGTTTTTCTGTGTTAGAAAAAGTTACACTGGTCACTTATGTCTCATTTGAAAATGTAGTTTTTCCTGAGGGCTTGGGACTGTAGCCAGGCAGCCTGGGAGGGTCATTATGGGGGAAGGTTTACAGGGCTCTGATGGCTTTTAGTCTAAGCTTTACTCTTAGAAGTAGAAGATACTGCTTATAATTGTGTGAGTGGGAAGGTGGGCTAGTAAAATGGGGATTGGGGAAAGATGGACTTATTTACCCTGTAGACGTGAGTTCCATTGTGTATGACAAACTATAGACTCTGTTGTTACGCATGATAAATCTGTCCTGCTGTGGCTTTCAGGTAAGATTCTAAAAAAAGAAAACCAACCAAACAAAACTCCAGAAGCAAACAAACAAACAAATTCCAACAGGATTCATTTACAGAAGAAAAGGAGTATGTTAGCTTTGGCAGAATTCTAGTGCTAGGAAGATACGTATTTTCTTGAAGCAAGTTCATTTTCAGAGTTTATATCTGTTATTTTACAACTGCATTTCTCTTGACAAGACCTGCTGCTGTGTTGATTCTTCGGTAACCAAGACCCCTGTTGACTTTGCTCCAACCTCCAGAATCATTCCATTTGTATTTTTAAAACCAAGCAGTTTTCTCCCAACTTTGATCACTTCAAACATAAGCAGATGCTTCCTCTACTCTGCTGCACAAGCACTATAGTGGCGATAGAAGTGTCGTAGTTGGCTTTACTCGCTCAAAAGGAGTGTTGTGCATTCATTTGACAGGCTTTACGTATAACAGGGCACAAGAATAGGAATCGGTCTGTTCTTGTGATTAGATGGCAAAGAAGGAAAGAGTAGGCAGAAATTGCTGGAGCTTGTGGAGTTGCAGAGCCTTTATGTGAATGGGTTTTTTCAGCTCTTTAGAACTGTACAGTGACAGCACAGATCCCTGAATAACACATTTAAATGATCAGGTTTTTTTTTTTTACCTAGACCTATGTACCACAGACTGAAAATGACTGCTTTAAATGCTTTGGGTTTTGGGTGTTGGCACAGTCAGTTATATCTAGGGAGGCCTTCCCAGATGTTGTACACCCATCTAGCTGACCTGCCAGGCGTTTTTCTGTGGAAAATTTGGTACATTTGGGAGCTCCAGGGAGCAGGGCAAGACAGGAGTAATACTCAGCTTACAGTGCCTCAAGGATACCTATTTTGGGCAATAAATCAGAGGTGATGGTAAAAACAGACCCCTCTCCTGGCTGAGGAGGAAGAGAGTGTTTGTACTTGGTTCAGGAGCGCGTAAGGGGATTCACGGAGCTGCTGCGCCAGAGTATGGCCTCGCTGGCTTCCCGGTGGGGCTCTCGTGGGGTCTGAGCGAGATCTCCTCACCCAGACAGGTGCGATGCTCCATTCGGCTGGTTTTGCTTTGGTTTTTTTTTAAATGCTCGGGTCCTGCTGTGCCCCGGGTTTTGGTGGTGAGCGGGCAGATCCCTAGGATTAAGCCTAGCCCACCCAGGGCAGGTGCCTCCCTCAGCGCTGGCGGGTTCTGGTCTCGGGGAGCAGGGGGCAGAGGAAGACGTGGCGCCTGTCGTGAGGCGCTGCCCGGGACAGGCACGGCTCCCGCCCGGGATGAGCCCCCCTCTCCCTGGCCGGGCCCCGGCTTTAATTAGCCATGGCCCAGAGCGGCTTTCCCCGGCCATCTGTAGCCCCGGTCACAGACCTAATCGCGGGGATAAGCTGCTTACGGAGCCCCAGCTGGAGCGGGCGCGGGCGCTGAGAGGGCCGAGGCTGGTTATCGCCGCGAAGGAAGTGCCGGCTCAGACGCGTGTGCTCAGTCCCCGGGGCCCAGCAGTGCAGCCGGTGCCTCTCGGAGTGCGTAAGTGGAGCCGTAGGGGTTGCTGAGCGGGGCCTGGGCCGTGGGCGAGGGGCTTCTCGCTCCCACTACCGCATCCCGGGATACCGGCGGGTGCTTGGATAGCAGCACTGGGGAGGGAAGACCACCTGTGTGTGCCTGTTGATCTCAAAGGCGTCATGCGACGGCAGCGATGGTTTGTTTGGTTTGTAACGCTGAGCAGTGTTTCGGAAAAACCTGCTTTTAAGGCACTTGAAGTGTGATCTCGGAGTCAACACTGGCCCCTACTTGGAATGTGAAATGGATCAGCCTTGGTCTGCCGGGATGCGGAAATAAGCACTCTGTGCAGCACATAAGTGTGTATTATGGGTCTGGCATTGTTATCGTATTGCTGAAATGGCATTTGCGTGAAAGAACTTGATTTACTTTTCATGAACTGTGCTATTTACTTCTTTTGCTTGTAACAACAAAAATAACGTGATCATCTTAATTTTTATTTGCTTAATTGAATTTGTTTCAGGTTTTAATGCATTAATGTGTTGCTGCAAAGTGTGTATATAGTAAGCATGCATTAAATGTTTTAGTTGGAATCATAAAAGCTAACATGAAATCCATTGGTCATGGAATGTGCAGTTTGCCTTGAGTATCTCTTTTGGCCTCAGAAGAAGTTTTAAAAAAGATCTTCTTAAAATCTTGTTGTGAGTGAGATTAACCCTGGTGCTTAGAAGTGGTTATGTTAAAGTCCTGAGTAGCAATTTCAGAAGGCAGACAAACATGATTTTGAAAGGATGCTATTTCTTCCAGATCTCAATGAGACTGAAATTAGGAATGAGTGAGGTGAAGGACACCACCTGAAATAACCATGGTGATGTGTTGAGAACCTGGTACCTAGCACAAAGAACTGAAATGGAGAGCTAAAAAAATCGCAAGTTATCAAAAAAATAGATTCTTATCAAGAAAATAGATAATGTCCAGATTCTTGAGCATAAGGTAGTCCAGAGCCAGGTTTTGGGTGTTCACAGAGCAAAACAACACTGATAAACACGGTGGGTTTATGTCCTTTTGCGATTTAAATCCTTTGTAACACCCTTTTGTGATATATTGCTTGTTGATTGGATGTTTCTGGGATGCAAGGAGTGCTTCCATGGAACACCAGTCCACTGCATTTTGTGGTTATCCTTCATGCATAGGCACCCTAAGGAAGGCAGCTGTGCTTTGTCTGTTACTCGGTAGTTGCCAACTTCAACTTGTCTGGAAAAAATAATGGGATCTTTCCGTTCATGGCACCCTCGGTGATGTATGAAAGGCAGTAACAGCAGTTCCCAGGGATAATTGCAACACCGCCTGACTGTTTCCTGCTGCTTTAGGAACTGTGTTTGCTCCCCAGATTGTGGTGATTACTGAAGGAGTTTGCATGTGAGAGGGAAAAACGAGCTGCTACAAACAGGGACAACTGAGCCTCAAATGCTCTCTTAGAAGAGAGTGAGATAAACACAGCTTGGAAACAGAGTGCAATTTGACAGGAAGCTTTCTGGGATTATAGTATGTTTGAAAAAGACAACGGGCATTGATTTCATAGGCCGTTGCTGTCTCTTCTCAGGTTGACTAGGGGGTTTTAAGATTATAGAGATGTGGGTGTCTTTATACAATATCATTTTCATTTTTTAAAACAGGTGGAAAAGAATGGTGGTTAGAATGACAGTGACTGACAAATTGCTTTTAAAATCTGAGGGAATGGAAGCACAGTCCCCTCAAATTGCACTTACCTGTTAGCAGCAACTTAAGAATCTGTTCTCAGCATGGGTGTTATATGTATAACCATCAGACTTAGTGGCTACACTGCAAATTAGGTCTCCCAGCTATGCTGTAAATCTTCCGGATTAGAGGACAGTGTGGCTTCTCTGGATATGTAAACATGGTTTCATCCTTTAGTATGGACAAGAAGAGGTCTATGTAGCCTTGAACCTTTGCAGGGCTGTAGCATGATATGTGAACAAATTTTCACTTGTAAAGGAGTTAAAGAGAACTTTAAGTCAAGGCCCTACCTTTCCTACAAACCCTGGAGAAAATATGAGTGTGGAGGAGATCTGAGTTGGATTTCCCATAAGTGATGAGGGATAAGCATTGTACTCTAGCTGGAACCATGTTGCTCTGACTTCTGTGAAAACTTTTTTTTAGAGCTATTGTTGGTCGGTGTCATGTAGATCTGTTGACCTATAGAGCATCCAGGAAAAGCTGCTACACACTGCCTTGTCTTGGCAGCAGGATAATTCAGCCTTGCTAGCAACAAATTCTTTCTGAGGCTGCAGGTGTATAATGCTGAAAGTCTTTGTTTTCTAGGTTTTTTTGTTGAGAACTGAATCTGTCCCTTTCAATCATTCCTGCTCTGCCAGATATGATTGTCTGCTGAAAAACAGGAAGAGAATAGTGTCCGTAACACTTTCAGGACTGAGGCTGGTGGATCAGAGACAATAAATTCACAAGGAAAGTACCCAAAGGCTTTGGCAAACTAGGCAAGATGAGATAGGAAATACGCATGGTCTTTTGCTTATATTTCTTCTTCTTTTTCTTCAGAGCAAAGAAACATTCAGAAGAAAATGAATTTCAATCTGTATTTGGGCACTAGAAGTCGAGTAGACATTTGTCATCCCTGGCCTGAGGCTGCAGCATTCGGTGTAAGCCCAGAGACAGCAGCACAGGGCTAGCTGTGTACCACACCTCTGTCAGATGGGAAGAGATCCCAGTCTGAGACAGACTAATCTCTCCTGCCCTTCTCAGCTGTTCCCGGTCACTGCCAGCCAGTTCTCCAGTTCCTGCTTGCTGCAGCAGAATAATCTGTGCTCTAGGCTGCAGCAGCACAGCTCTAAGTGTGTGGCTTATAGAGTCCCCGTCTTGCTTTGTCAGCGCTCCCTGCTGTGAATCTCCCCCAGAGACACTTGCATCTTGAGGCTTGTGGTTTAGAAGGGAGAAGGAGTGAGAGTATTGACTTTCCTCAACAACACCATCAGGAAGCAAAGGTAGCCAGTAGCTGCTCCATACACACTGCTCAGCATCACTGTTCAGAAAGAAGGAACAAGAATTGTGACTATCTGGTGGAAAACAAACAGCATCAGCCTTCTGCTGCTTCTTGCATGGATCTTGTGAACCCTTTACTGGTCAATGCACGTTTTTCATCTCATGCTGCAGATTCCCCTCTTGGGCATGAATTAGCGGTGGGTCCTTCTTTAAGGAGCTCAAGTGAAAGTGTGAACACTTGTCACAGTTCAGCCCTGACCCTGGGGAATCTTGATCCATCTAATTTGGAGTTTTTTCAGTCTCTTTTGCAATCCTCACGGATCTCTGCTAACTTGTACTGTTCAGTGCAGGGGCTTAAGCAAGAAAGTGCTTTGATGGGGATACGGGGCTCCCTCCCTCTGGAGCCCAAGTCTTCTCCAGTCGTTGGCCATTCAGGCTTTGCTCCTGATGATTTAGGTCCCAGTATCCTGGCCATGGGAGAACAGCTAGCTGCAGTAAAAACCAGTGCTGGTCAGGCAAGATTGAAATGGGGTGTCCCATTTGCTAAAGTCTGGAGCCTTAGTGCAGTGACAAGGGACTTCAGTCCTGCTGAGCCTCTCTCTGTCTCTCACAGATATGGATACATTGGCTTAAACACATGGAGAACCAAAATTTCAGGTGGCATCCAACCACAAACCCTTGCTTCTGGAGTTGGCTCTGGCAGGCTAGTGGATACAGAAGCAGATTCCTCCTTCAGTTGTTCCCCTTTCTTCAGATGCCAGTCCCAGGTAAAGCCAGCTCTGGAAACTGGTAGTCTTTATGTTCACAGAAAAAGTAATTCTCCTGAAACGGTTGTTAAAGGAGAAGAGACACCTGATGGGGCACCTCCACATGGTAAGTCTTGGAAGAAAGACCTTCCAGCTAGTCTGTATCCAGAGGGTCTGCAGGTGTTACTGGAGGCAGATTTGGGGGGGGCTCAGATGAATGTTGGTGTAGGCATGTGTGGGACTCCTATGGAAGTGTGTGTGAGTGTCGCTTCTCCTCCTGGAGATAAAGAGTTTAGACCAGGCCAGCAGCTTAGTGTTAAATCTGTAGAAGTCAACAACTCTCGTGTTAAGCGCAGCAAAGAGTCAGAAGAGGTGTGTGACTCCAGACCACGAGCAGCCAGAAGAACAGCTGCAGTGGACAGCAGCCAGTCCAGTCCTTTGGGTACACCGGCTGAAGAAGGTTTTAATGAACATTCTGATGTAGATTGTACGAACATGAGCAGAGAAGGAAGGGGAAACAAATACTCCTACCAAAGCAGCTGGAGGGATTTGAAAGCTGATGGCAATCTCGAGCAGTCTGAAGAATGTTCTGTAGAGAGGAATGCCAAAGAACCACAGTGCTGTGAAGAAGGGAGCCAGACACAGAAAACTGTGCCCAGAGAGGTGAGGGTGTGCTCACTGTGAAGCATCCCTGTTCACAGATATTACTTGTGCTTGTTTCTGCCACTTGCTAGAGGTGCAGAGTTGAGGTACAAGTGATGGGGATGCTTGTCCTATAGTTTTTTCTTGTCACTAAATGGCCAGAATCTCATCTCTTACAGTCCTGCTTCATCCCAGTGTATGCATCTTTCCATCTCACATGCTTCTTCCTTAAAGACCAGCTTGTCAACTTGGTTGTTTTTGGGAATGTAAACACCTGTTTGTATTCTCTGATCTGCATGCTGAGGGAAAGCGTTAAACTGGTTTTTACTCTGTGCATTGTTGCATGGCCCTGAGATTTCAGGCTTTTTGTGCTTTTTCATGTCTGAAGTATGTAAGAATATTCACAGAGCAATGGTGTGGGAGCAGTGTCCAAGGCATCTGACGCAATACATGACCTTGAGGCAGCCGTGCTCTGGGTCTCCGTCCAAAATGATGTGTGCCACAAAGACAAATTCTTAATAGAGTGGAGCAGTGTGAATAATTGTGAATTACTGTCGTTTGTCTGTTTGCAGATCTCAGAGAACAGCTTCTGGTCACTGAAGGTGAATGAGCAAAGGTAAAAAGACTGTTTAAGTATGGGTGTGCTGGTAGTTAACAGAGGAGCGTTTCTGGAAAGTGGCTAAGGAGCCATGTCCCTGGGAACACTTGGGTTTAGGACTTAGCCTACATTAATCTGCTGTGGTTGGCCGAGGGGCTGCATCCACTTTTTTTCAAGGTGTTGTCATTTAGAATGGAGCATGATCTAAAAAATAATTTCTGTATCTTTTCAATTCTATCTTCTAAATTCAGCCTTGGTTGTTGCTAGCAAAGAAGAAGTGTTATCAATGCTACTCTTAAGTGCAGCAAATTCCATTGTGCTCACTGCACAGTTAGTGAAAATCAAGAGCTAGACTTATCCATGAGGTGGAATTCAAATTTGTGGTTAAGATGTGAACAAGGTAGCTACCAGTTTAGCAACAATGATTCCTTAATTTGGTGTGAGATTGCATGTTTTCCATTCTTTAGAGAGAATGATTTGAAATAACCTCTTTACAACTTGATGGCTGAACTCTGATTGCCACCTCCTGGCTGGTTTAACTTTCCTTTCTGTTAACTGAAACTCACCTCTGCTTTTTGTTTTTAAGTTTCTGGCACTTGTGTGACAGACAAATCCTAACAAGGTGTTTCCAAGCTTGGAGGAGACATATCCTTTGCAAGAGGGCAGTCAGGAAACTTTACAGACACCAGCTGCTTCAGAAGGGCTTTGGTGTTCTGCAGTGGGCTGTGCACCAGAGGAGGGCACAACTGGAGGTGGCCCAGCAGAGACATGCTTCAACTCGGCTAGCTGCCAGCTTCCGGAGGGTGAGCACTGGCTAGGGACAGTGGTGCCATGAGCTTTCTGCTTCACAGTCAGAGAAGGCACAAATCCTGTTTGGATAGGGAGGAGGAAGGGGTACCCTGTGTGAAATTCAGTGATGTAGACCCTGGTACCAATACTCTGTCTGCAGGTTGTTCTAATCATGTAGTTTCTTCTTCAGTGGAAGGAAGCTGTGGCAAAACAGAGCAAGAAAGAAGCTCTGAAGCCTGAGCCTTACTCCTATACCCAAAGTTCATCAGCGTGGATTTTTGGAGTAGGAAGATTAGCAACTATGACAACCTCAGATCAGCATCAGCTTACAACAGGATACTCAAAGGAAGCGGAGCAGGCTCGTAGGTAAGCAGAAAGCGGTCTCTTTCTGTTATCTTGGACAAGGGTGATTCGTTAAAAACTGATATTCCTGGACAAAAGATCCTCTAACTAATTAAAGTTAGAAAGTGGTATGTGTATTCAGGCACTGGCGGGCGGCATGGGAGTAGCCTCCTAAAGACATGCCAGCGAAGTACAAGGTTTTTCGTTCCCTATTTATTACCCAAATTTTACATCTTCTACATATGTATAATCCCAGCACCTCCCGTTCTCTGCTCTGTATTAAAATGAGATCATTAGTCCTTCATGTGTGTGCAATTTTTCTCTTGAATTGGGTCTGTGGTCTTGAATTGGGTCAGTGGTCTGGAAAAATGAAGTCAGGAACATCTTCTTCACAGTGACCTTTTTACCTTCTTACTGTTGGCAGGCCTTCGTGACCTGCTGGCGCAGCCCCAGATCCCCTGTTTCTGATTAATTATTATGAAACCCAGGTGCTGTTCATGGTTCTATTGGTTTCAATTTGTTTTGATGACAGTTCATTTATTCTATTTCTTTCTATAAACAATACTTAAGTATATAATGGTAAGTAATACATCACCTAGTTCTAGTTCAAACATCTAATAATCATTAAGTTATCTTTTGTTTTTCTACCTTGCATCCTAATCGATATAAATTGCTTCTAACCCTTAGCTAAAATTTTAACTCTTTAAAACTTTGATTCAAGGGGAGATTTAAAAACACAGGGAAATTTTTTTCTCAAATGACGGCAGACTTGTTTCCATGTCCTTGGATGTACGGCTGTGGATAAACAGTGCAAGAACTAGTAGTTTAGTGTTAAGAACTAAACAATTCTATTTCAGAGCTTCTGTGCTCCAGTGTTTGCAGTCTGATTTGAGTGTCTGACAGAAATACTCTTGTACTAATTCTTGGCTTCATCTCTCACCTGCATATGTGATACAGGTGTAAATGAGGTTGGAATGAGGCAATACTACAGTCTCTAGCAATAGTAGTGTCTCTACTGTATGTGGAGTGAGGCAATACTACAGTCTCTAGCAATAGTAGTGTCTCTACTGTATGTGGAGTGAGGCAATACTACAGTCTCTAGCAGTAGTTTGACAGTAGAGGTGTCAAAAGAAAAGCCTTTTGGTGAGCCTTCTGATTCTGAAGGCAGAAGAACAAGTCGAGACAAAAAGAGAGAGGAAAGCCCTGGATTCTGTTCTGTGAGTGCCTCTTTGGACAGCTGGATGTTAAGGCATGCTTGTGGCTCTTTCAGGATGGAGGGAGAACTGTGGACACAGCTTCGTCATAGGCAGAGAGGAGATGAGTTCTGCTGGAGAGCTGAAGCAATCAGAGACATGAGACGGCTGGCTGGTAGGCACACATTCCGTAGCCTTGGAACAGCTTGGAGATAATCACTGTTCCATCAGTTTTTTTGGTTTGTGTCTAGTTGTTGCTTTGACCTCTTTCAGAACGGGATCCTGCAAGTAGCTGGGCCAGTGTCTGTGATGGTGAGAGGATGGCCACTCACCATGTCATACACCTTTTGCCTTATTCCTTGTATGAATTCAGCTGCAGCATGTGTTGCTCCAGTAATGTGAGCTGCCTTCCTTAAGTGTCCTTTCTCTGGCAGCTTGGAGTTAAGCCAGGGAATGTTTTGCTATGTGACACTAAGTTGTTTGAAGTTCTTCTGTTATTTCTCTTCCTGTCAATCTCTTCCTGCCCTGCGACACAGCAGCTTTCAGACTGTGGCGCCTGCAGAAGGAGCTGCTGAGCAAAGAGGAAGCCAGCCTTTTGGAAGCCTGTGCTCTGCTGGAAAAGAAGAAGCTAAAAAACATTTTCTGGATTTGGCGTTCCCAAAGCTTGGAAATGAAACAGATTCTAACACTGACGACTCAAATCCAAAGACACTTGGTCTCCCGGTGAGTTGATGAGGTCTGTTTTTCATGGGAAAAATATGTTTGCTGTGAAAGTCCAAGGAATAACATAGCTAACCCAGATAGTAATAGTTGTTCCATCTTAAAGCCATCTATCCTTTTGTTTTAAGAGTAACTAAAGATGAAAGTAGGGGTAGAAACATGAAAAAGAACTGCTGTGGCCAAAGATGTTAAGACTTGCCTCCTGTGCACTGCCAAAACTTTTTTGTCCTGACTTTTCATGTCCTGAAAGACTAAACCCAAGACCAGTCACTGTGCTGCTGTGCTCTAAGCATGACAGTGGTTTTGTGTGGACACTGAAAAGCTTTAGTAGAGGGATTTTTCAGCTTTCTGGAGCATTCTGTGAGAACTCTGTGTCTCTCACGAAAACTATGCAAAACACTGCTATGGGTTTTTGTAAACGAATTCTTTATCTTTGCACCTGCTGTTGTTCAGTTAGCATTGTTATGGTACACTGAGGAAAATATTTTGAAATGGGTGTTGAATAGCCTCCACCAATCATTCTAGGAGGTGGTTGACCAAGGGACCAATAGTACTATGCTACTCTTGCGAATCAAGTTATATAAACCGATTTATAATTAATTAAATTAGCCATTTTCTCCAGATCTTGGTTGTGTCGTTTCTCACCATCCCGGGTACAACAGCGACATCTTTTTACTGAAATAAACAGAAGCTGAGGGGACAGCTTCTCTCTGTCTGTCCTGAACTAAACCCAGTCTCACGAAGACACATAAGCTTGTATAAGTGTTTTTCAACATTTTCCTTTGGTATTCTCAGGTGCTTCAGTACATGGAAGGAGGCTGTTGAACAGAAGGCACTTGACAGGTGCAACCTGGCCCATCTCAGAGCAGTATCACTGAGGAAGCACTTCCAGAAGTGGGTTGAGATGCTACAGGTCAGAGGAGGTGATAAGCAGGCAGTGGTGAACCTCTTCCTCCTAAAATGGAGGTGGCATTATGGTGAGCAGCTTGGGGTCTGTGCAGAATCTAAGCTTTGGAGGTGCTTAGGCTCCTTCTTCCTTTTCTTGTACACTGAAAACAGCCTGAAAACAAAGGGGCTCAGACAATACAGGATATGAACAAACCAGAGTGGGCTAGTTCTGAGCGTGTCTGTGAAGCTACAGGGAGATTTGTCACTCTGCTTCATAAGCCAAACAGAAACTCTTAAACCTTGCTGAAAAGAAGCAGTTTGAGGGTTGGGCTGGGCTGAGTTGGAATGCCTTGAGACAAACGATCTCTTGTTCCTTTACGTAACTGGCTAAGGAGCAGTTATAAGCTCAGTAGTTGACAAGACTCTGACAAAGAGGAATGAAGATGAGACATCGTGGACTGGAGAGAGACAGTTTCTGGAGAAAACAGTCTACTCTTTTGATGACTTCTGCCAAAAACTGAAGTTGCAGAGAGTATATCTGCTGTGGAAAACAAGGCTGTGTGAGCATCACAAAGCTGAGTGAGTGCAGAAGAGCTAGTCCCTGGAGCCCTGCCCCTGTTAGTACTGTCCACTTGACTTTCTGAACCTTTTGCAAGAACCCCTTTTACCCCATCTATTGTCCATCATGTCTGTGCTAGTCACCCCCTCTGGTGTTCTTCTGTCACTTTACTGTCTTCTGTATCAGTTCTTTCTGTCAGACTTTGGAGCAGTGTAAACTCAGAAAAACTTTGAAATTATGGCACCAAAAGTATCTCATGCTGAAGACAATTGAACAAAGTTCTAAGCACTTGCATAGAGTTGTCTATGAGGAACCTCTTGCTGTGCTGTTTTCCGAGGACCTCTCAACATCATCTGGCTTTGACAGCAGTGCACCAGCTACTCTGACCTCTCAAAGCTCATTGGAAAAGGTGAGAAGATCTTGGTACACCCAGACTGCTCTGAGGTATTAGGGGAAAATTTCTGCTTCAACATGATATTGTCATCAGCAAACTGTGCTTTAAATTTAGTGCTGAAGAGCACTGAATCTGTGGGGTCCTGAAGCTGAAATGTAATCTGAAAGTGTAAAGTCAATGCTCTCTGTGGCTTTTCTGGTTCATCATTTAGAGATGTGGGAAGGTGCTGAGCTAGTGAGGTTCCCTTGTACACTTGCTTCTCTTTGTGGCTGTAAGGTGGAAGGGATGAGATATAAAGAGCTTCCTCACTGAGACAGTGCATATGCCCATTTCCCCTTTTCTCGGTATAGAAATACATGTATTTCTGCATTCAGTATGGAAATTACTAGTATAGAAATAACTTTCCCATCATGTACATGTTCGCACTCTAGAGGTGTCCTCGCTAGCCTGCAGTTCCTTTGGATGCATTCTGGATTTGCCTGAATCCTTGATGAAAAAAGGTGTAAATGGCATGGTCAGAACTGTTAGCTGAGTGCTTGCACTGTGAGAACACTCACCTCACAATGTGTTCCTCCCTTCATACCTGCAGGAATGCAGTCTTAGTGACAGCAGCCAGCATGGCTTCTCCTCCCTTCTGACTGTTGAGGATGTCACACACATGTTGTGTCACAGTTCTTTCCTGGAACTCCACCACTGCACAGAGCTGCCAGCTGAGCTGGGTGGGGAGCTGTGCTTGCAGACCTCCTTCCCTGGATCTGGGTGAGTTGGAGACTGGTTTTTTGGGATGCTGGTAGGAGTGACCCCTTGTTTGGACTGGCTGAATCCCTTGCTTCTGGATAATCCCTCATGTCATGTCACACCATCCTTACAGGGGACTTTATCTTCTTTTTTCTTTCCTTCCTCACCTGACACTTTTGTCTTGCAGAAGAAATTGGTTTGTGGAGAATCAGCTCCAGTCTTTGGTGTTGCAGAGTCCAGATAATAATTCCCAGCTTCTCACCAGTTACTCTGCATGGGAAGAGGTGAGGCTAGAAAGTGTTGTGTAAAATGTAAATATACAAGTGTTTTCTGCATAGCCAAATTTAGCAAAGAACCTTTGGGTTTCCATGTCAGCATATGGAAGGTCTCACTGCTATTTTGTCTTTTTTGTTGTCTCTCAGACAAAAGAGTTGGGAGATTGAAGATTTTCTCAGGGTAACTCTTCCCTACCGTTTGTCAGCTGAGGGGAAGTGGGGCAGGTGTCAAGGATTTAAAAGGGATGTGTTAGATCCTCATGTCTGGGTCTTCATGTGGGATTTATGGGTTAGCTAGCAACAGAGCTGGGCAATCACAGAAGTCCCAGTGGCAAGGAGAGATGTCTGAGCTGTGTGGAGTAACTGTGATATAACAGCAGTTCAAGGCCCTTTTTGGCCTTTCTGGATTACAGGAGTGCAGTTCTGACAAGGAGGTGAAGAGTTGCTGGCAGCATGCAGAGAAATACTGCCTGCAGAGGTGCTTCATTGTCTGGTCAGCTCGAACTCGACATCATGTAAAGGCCCAGCAGTACTGCAGGCGCATTCTGCTGTCTCGGTAGGGATTGTGCTTTCCAGAAGTTTCCTAAAGCTCTCTGTTTTGAAAGCTTCACACTTGCTTTAATTTAAAAAAAAGGAAAATATTCTTCTTCTAGCTATCTTTTTTTGTCTTCAGTCGGAGTTTTGCAGCCCATTATTTCAGGGTTTTTCCAGCTTCAAAATTACTATGTCAGAACACAATAATTTCTGTTTTGATGGGATGCCTCACAAATTAGAGCAAGCCCAGCTTTGCTGATAGCAAGTCCTGGTAACTTCCTATCCACTGAACTGGCCTTGCTCTCTACTGATTCCAAAGCTGAAGAGCACAACAGGCTTGGCACAGCCAGGACAGAACACCTTACTCCCAACAGCTTGTCCTGTCCATCATTTCTCCTGACATTTAAAGGGGAAAGGATGTTAACAGATCAGATATGTTTCCAAAACTCCTTCGTGTGTATGTTTGTTGTTAAATTTTCTGTTACCAGGGTGTATATCTCTCTGAGTTGTTCCTACAGTCAGTGCAGTGACCTTTGTCCTTCTCAGAGCCTTTCTCAGCTGGCACCACTGGGTCATGGAAAATAAGAACCAAAAAGCAGCAGGAGCCCTAAAACATGGAGTTCATTGTTTCCAGATGGCTTTCAGCCTGTGGAAAAGGAGACTGGCCCAGAAAGTGGAAGTTGACCGGAGATTCAGGTGTCACGTTCACCAGATGACTGCTGATGCTCTGTGGCATTGGCATTCTAGCTGGCAAAGTGAGTTACCCCATCCCACTGCATCACTTGGGTCTGTAGAAGAGGGAAGCTCTGGGAATAGTTGGGATGGAGAAAGTCACACTTTTGGCTGTAATTCTGTGCACTGCTCTTTCAGAAAGGCAGATACTACTCCAGGAGTCAGTAGGTGCTTGTGTCACTGCATTCTTCTGGCTATCAGCGGGACACATGCCCTACTGTTTTGTAGTGCTTTATATTAGGGAAGATGCTCCTTTGGCACTTCTCTCTGCACTACCAAGAGAGTGTTCAAGCAGTATATTTTAGCAGCTGCGGAGTTAAATGGAGTTCCATACAGCATTCCAAGTTTGAACATGTCTCCTCAGACCAAGCAGTCAGGTTTTGCTTAGCAGGAACAGGGTATATCTTTTGGGGTGGCTTAACAGTCCTGATCCCTCAAGGAATTTCATATGCTCTAAGTACTTACGCTGTGCCAGGGAAGAAAAACTCCCAATTTTTAAGGGAAAACTGCCTTTCAGATATGAGCGGAAGTGATCTGTGATCTCTTGCAGGGAAAATTTAAAAGAAGAATTTTGACTGCCTTGCAGACAAAAAACTACAAGGTGAATTAAAAAGTCTCTTTAGCTGGTAAAGAGAGGACAGAAAATCTTAGCAAGTTTGGTCCCATTTGGTGTTTTCAGGAGATGTATTCTTTGCTTTTGTCTGGACTCTGCAATGGAGAAACAGTCATTGGGCTGAGCTCAGGAAGGTGTGCTCTCTCCCAGGGAAGCATGTTCTGAGAGAACTGCAGCAGCGATGGGCTTGGCACAGCTGCCAGGAGAAGAAGAAGCTGGTCATGCAGACATGGTATTACCAAACAAGGAAACAGAAATACGCTGTTTTATTCTGGGAACGTTTTCTCCTGCACAGGTTTGTTTCTTGCTCTCAAAGCATTGCCAAGGGAAGCTCTGTGTGAAGAGCAATTTATGTAGTAGTATTCACTGCACTCAGAGCAGAGCTTGGGTTTGAAAGTGTGGATAGCTCATGTGTAAATGGAGCTTCTGTAGGAGCACTTCTCTGAGGATGTGTCTATTTTAAGGGACCTCTTACCTGTAGCCTCACACCCCACCTCATTTTTCTCATTCAAAAATTCCTTTCTTTCCAGAACTTGTATTCAGTCTTAGTTGTGCAGGGTGGTATTTGTACACTAAGTGAGGGAGAGATGCAAACAAATTTGTGTAGTTTAAAAATTGAAAGCCTCATTTTCACTTCAGTATTTGCTGAAAGGAATAGTGGGCAGAGGTCTTACAGAGATCTGATGTTTACAAATCTGAGTATTTTAGGATTCTGGACACAGTGTGTTGATGTTATTTTAATGTGAAAAATTTAGTTCAATTTGTTCCTGCAGCAAAGCGGTATAAAGCTTATGAAGGGAGAACCATGATATTCAACTCATCTTGGTGTTATTACAATATAGGTGAAGCTGTAGTCTGTCTTTGAGTCTTATGTTATGTTGCAGATCCTGAAAACACAAGAATTTAATTTATTTTCTCTCTTAATTGTGTTCAGTGGCTTTCTCATTGAAAACAGTTTTGTTTGTGGTTTATGTTGTATGAGGCCAGTGCCTGCCTGAAGTGCAGAGAAATGTCCAGCTGTAGTGAACCAGGATTGTTGAGGTGTTTCTCTGAAATAATTCAGGAGGATAAGAATGAATAAGATTATTTATGCCAAGGGTTCATTTGAGGCATGAGAAGTGCAGGTTTGGCCCTAGAAGGTTTTCTTTTGAATTGCACGTTCAGACTGAGAGGACACAAAGATCTGCAGAGGAAAGAGTAACTAAAAGCCCAGTAAAATTTTGGTGGCTGTGATGTTTAGACTCTGCACTTACCCCACCCAATTGCATTTTCCTCTGCAAATCCATCTGTCTGGCTCCCTCGTGGGAATTGTATTTGGGAGAAGCCCTTAATGTTGCTCCTTCCTATTGAGTGTGTCTTCACCATTAATCTTCCTTCTGAGTCTCCTTTGATGAGAGAGTGCTTCTAATTTCTCACCTGGATATGGTACAGGCTGAGCCCTGTCTCTTCTGAGGGGGTCATTTTTCATGCTAAGATAACGTGCAATAGCTTCTCTTATCTTCCAAAAACCTGCCAGGCACAGGATATTTACACCTCTGCCCTATGGTGCAATGGGGTGATTTGCATAATGAAGGTCCAAATGGAACAAGGAAGCAAAAGGATAAACCAGGAGTTAAAAGCAGATTGGATTTTCTGGTTGCAGAGGAAGACTGGCCTCCTGTGCATCAGCCTGCAAGATACAGAGAGATTATTGTGGATGCAGATTTACAGTGCTGGTAATAGTAACTCCTGAAGTTGTTGATTTTTTTGGAATAAAATTGTCTCCATAAAGATTCTAGTTGTACATCCCACATACATAGGGCCTTAGTTTGTGATAGCCAAGAAACAAAACCTGAATCTTGACAACAAGCTGCTGTCATAAATGCTGCAAGCAGACTTAAGGAATCTGCTGGGTTCCATGCTGAAGGAGATTTTAGCAGTTTTATTCTCAACCCATAAAGAAAAAGCCTTCATCAAATACCATCTTTCAGGTCAGCTGCTAGAACAGAAATAGATTGAAGACTGACTAATTAATCCTATTTTTTTTGAGAGAGAGAGATCCAGTATGTGTAGTGGCAAGGCAGCCTAGGAAAAGCATTTGTTTTTTAAGCAAAGGAAAGGCATAGTATAAGATTGGATTCAATTTGCAGAGGCCTTTGAAGAGGAGGAAATGCTAAAATGGCCAGAGGGAAGCAGACATTCTCTTGGGCTTCGAGTAGGTGAGAGGTAAGAGTGCTGGGAACCTGAAGTAAAATGAGGGCAGGTTTTTAGCAGAAAGATACTGTAGTTGAAGAGTCTGAACTTGCACCTCCCAAAGATGAGGCACTGGAAAAATAAGTGGCATGGGGAACAATGCATAAGTCTTGATTGCAGAAGGAATAATAGGAACAGGCTCTTTTCTTGTTGAATGCTCTTTGGCTTGCTTTGACCATTTATGTGGGACACTGCAGGGCAGGGGAGAAGGTGGAATTTGGTCTGACATGGAATTGTGGCTTTAGGCATCTGCATCTTTTTTGCACTTTTAACTGTTTTTCAGGTGCCTCGTCACTTGGGCCCAGGTCACTGCATGTAGACTGAGGCAGCACAAAGCCCTCTCTTATTTTAAAAGAGTCAGAGAGCACCATGTCCTAGTTGTGAGCTTTACTAAGTGGAGGGACAAACTCTTGAGAGCTGAACAACGAGTGCCAGGAGGGAGAAACCACAAGTGGCAGGAGCCCTCTCCAGGTAAAGCCTGTCACCGGTGGCAAGTGGCTGCAAGAGGACAGCAAGCCCTGCGCCTGGGATCTGTGACTACTGTCAAACAAGTAAGAGAAGATAAAGGTCTCTATGAGACAGTTATTATTAACTGTCTGTTCCCTCATGAAGACTCAGTGAGTCATGAGGCGCTGAGATAGTGTGACAAAGCTTGTATAAAAACCTGTTTTGATTTGTGGTGACTGCTTAGTCCCTGCTGTGAAATTCTTCACAGACTGTGCACACAACTTCATCACCATAATCTGGCACTGATTGCAACAACCATATGGAGTACAGCAATAAAGAAGGGAGACATTTTGACCAGAGAGATGAGAGCACTCCTTCCTCTCTGCTCAAAGATGAGATGGGATAATTACTGTCCCTGCACAGCAGAGTGAGCTGTCAGAGTTGCAGCTTTTTTCAAAAGACTCACAGCTAGCAAACTACAAAGAGGTCGATTGATATGGAAGGGCCGAGTCAGTCCTGCTGGGATCTCATCTGTGCAGTTTCCAGCCTTGGGTCTAGCACATTAAGCTACCTGCAGAGCTGTGAGCTTAACTGTCTCTCTAAGACTGCTTGTGTAGAGTGCTGTGTGCATTGTGTTTACTCTCAGCTGCAGCTGTGTTATTTCTGTTTGCAGGCCTGCAACTACTGGACCAGAGCAGCTGCCTTTTCCCAATGCTTACGGCAGTGCAGTACCCTCATAGGTGTTAGGAAAAGCAGGAAGATGTCTCTCTCTTGGTCCATGAGTAAGATTTTCCCTCCTCTCTCCCTTTTACAGGGCCACATGGGGAGTGTGAGTGAGGAGGGAAGGGGATTAGTGTTTACCAGCTAAATGACTGGGATTCCTACATGGCAATCAAACTCAGTGGGTTTCTTCTGTGTTCAGGAGTCAAAGGACTAAGGGCTCATGGCAGCTTTGATCTCTCTCTCTCTAGCTCCAAGGTCAGCTCCTGTGTGATTCCTCTTTTGTTTCTTAGAAAGCAGAAGAGGCAGAGAAGATTCAGCACCAACTGGACTTTTTCCCAGTGCCATTCAGCACTGGCTGGTGATCTACAGGAACCAAAACAGGGCTGAAAGGCTGCTGGAGAGACCTGATGTGGTAGGACCTTCTCATGCACATGCCACGATCCCGGAGAACAGAGCAGAGGTGGACTTGGAGGAGTGGGATAAAGAGTGGCTTGGGTAAGTGGAGTGGAGGGCTCTGGGCTTCCTCTTGCTGATATCAGGGAAGGGCTCCCTTGTATGGCTGGTAAAGCTTACTTGCCTCCTTTGCCTGCAGGAGGAAATACCTGAGGTGGTGGCATCACACAGTGGTACTGCACCAGTGCCAGCAAGACAGGAGACTGCTCTGTCTGGCAAGAGGATGGCATCAGTGGAGGGAAGCCAGCAGGGTGGTGGAACTGGCTCAGGTGTTGGTGAGTGTCCGGTGCCACTGGGGTGGGTAGTGATGGGTGTTACTGGGCAAGCCTGCTCTGCCTGTAGGCTCATATACATCCTGGGAGATGAGACCTGGGGGTTTAACAAGCACCAGAAATCCTGGTTTGCTGCTGTGGCTAGTTTTTCCATTGTTCTTTCTGAAATGCCAGCTTGACAGACTGGCATATCCACAGATTGAGTTGGGCTTTGCCCTTACAGGTGGGAAGGTGAAACAGGATTTGTCTAGATTGACTGTGCAAAGAGTTCACAGCAATTATTACGATCTTTGTCCTCATCTGTGTTCCTGATACATCCCACTGGTGTCCACAGCTTACCAAGAGCTGTCATTTGGCTTCCCCTTCTGCTCTCACCCACGTTCTGCCTGGTTCCTGGGCATTGGCTGTGTGAGATGTGCTCTAGCCTGCCCAGGTAACAAGACGATGACTGTATAGTGTGGGCATCTCCATAGTCACTGAGGAGCTGTGCTGCAGCACAATGGGGCATTGTCCTCTTCCCAGGGACTTAATTAGCCACACTATCTGCAGGAGACAGTAGTTCAGCAAGAGCTCTGTTACTAGTCAGCTCTGTTACCAATGCAAAGTCATTTAAGAGGGACCCGGGAAAGCAACTGGAACAAGGTGAGACTGGAGGGAAGTGAGGTAATTTGCCTGCCAGAGCCCAATTAATCTGTGTGCTGCCTCTTTTCTTGGTAGGACCAGCATCGGCTGACAGAAAAGGCCTGGAGGGTGTGGAGACGAAGATATTTGCAAAGCTGTGTGGTGCAGAAACTTTTGGAGGAGGAAGCCAGGAGCCTCCTATCTCAGGTAAGCATTTATGACTGCTTCAGTTCAGTGGACCTCAGTGGTACAAAAAGCACCCCAGATGGACAACTGGTGTTCCCTGTATCTCTCTCCCTGCACAATGCACTTGCTTAGGGAGAAGTTGAATACATCAACGAATGGGAGTTGCCAGGAAAAAAGCTTCCAGCTTTACATGGGTTCATCTATGGGTGTTTTTCAAAGTTTTGTGTCAGGAGTCAATTTCCCTGACACGTGCCCCCTTCCCTGCTGTTACTAGTGATGTTAATCCCCTGCCTCTTGAGACCCCATTCAGGGAAGAAACAGGCTCCACATTGGTGCAGGAGGACTGTGCTGATTTGCACCCAGGGGCAAGCAAATCACTATGAATTTGAGTGAGCAGGCAAAGCCTTAGAACTCAGATGCAGTTCGCTCCTCTGCCTCCCTCCAGAAGATTCATGCAAGATTAGGTCCTCCTTTAAGGAGACAGGAGCAGGTACTGATATTAGAGGGCAGAGGGAGCATTGGTCTTTCTTTTCTCACATTGATTTGTACTCTGCATGCCCCATATTGGCTCCAGGAGAGACAGGGAAGGGTTTTAAGTGAAGGGTGAGGCAGCTGGCAGAGCCATTGCTAGAAGGAAAGCTATGTTTATGGGTTCTGTGAGAATGTCTGCAGCCCCTCAAGGGTAACTCGAGTGTTTGATTTGTTCACTTCCTCTTTCAGGCCTTTGGAAGGTGGCGGCAGCTCACAGCATTCCAGCGCAAGGACAAAGGATCCTGCTGAATGGAGGAGGCCTGCCTGCAGCTGCTGCTCATTTCAGGACAAGTGGAAGATGCGGCTCCTGTCACAACAAAGAGCTAGTCCTGTGCCGTCAAGAAAGAGAACTCTCCGCTTTTATGATAAAAGCAGTGCTGCAGGCCAGAAGGATGACAGCCAAAGAACAACCAGAAAGAGATGGTGCCTAGTGAAAGGTCCTCTTTAAAGGACTTGTATCCTACCTCCTTAGCAGCACAAATAGAGAAGTTACTCCCAGTTGTTGTGAGGTTGCATTCTCTTCTCCTCTAGACCCTGCTTTTGCTGGAGTTCTGATTAAAGGTCAAAAAAACAGGCTGATAGGCTTTCCTTTTATTCAATGTTTTTTCCCTGGACAGGACCTTGGTGTCAAGGGGGGAGTATGCAAATACAGTCTTAAAGATGAGCAGGAGTTTGTGAGTGCTAGGATCCTGTTGATTCCAAAGTCTGGATTGGGTAGGTGCAAACACAGGTCTTTATTTTTAGATTTGGTTTTTACCTGCTGGGGGGGGGCGAGGGGGGGTGCCAGGCGCAGATTTCCACATGGCTCTCACCTCCTCCCCCTGTCTAGGTCCATCAGCTCTTCATTAAGCCTTTCAGTGGGTGGCCAACCTCCTGACTGCTTCCTGCTGGTTCATTTCTGTGCTGAATGGGCAAGGGATGAAGAAACCTGCTGGGAACAGCTGAGCACCAAAAGCTTTGCTGAGTCGAGACAGGCGTGTCTGATCCCCAGCCTTCCCATTACTTGCCTCTGTGATTGATGCCCTGTAATTACCCTGGATATATGAGCCTGGTCTCAGACAGCTGTAACAAGAGGGTCTGAAGAATCTGGAAAAGGCTTTTGTTCCTTGCTTGTTTGAAAGAGATGCTCACAGCATGGTGGGGATCTTGAAATCCCACTGGGAATTGCCCTGAGGTCGTTTCCTAGCCTGTGGCAGCTTTGCAGGATTAAGTACACAAAGCAGCCTCAGTAGCTTCCCCAACCCCTTATTCCAATGCTGTGAGGCCTAAGGCTGTTAAAGAGTCATTAGGTCAGAAAGATAGGCTATCTTTCCTGATCTAAGCTTATCTTTCCCTACAGGTACTGGAAAAGGATACCACAGCTCCCATGACCTTACAGAACTGAGCCAAATAGTGTAGCTGGTTACTTTTGGTAACTTTCTCTGCTCTACCATGGAGCTTTGGCCATACTCTGGGGCATGTATTGAAAGTGAAGGCAGAACTGCCCTAGAAACAATCGAGTTTCTTAAAGTTTTCCCTCGTGCCAGGTGATGAATTAGCAAACAACATGAGTCTCTGCTAGAGCATGGCCTAGTACAAGAGAGATTTGTATACGTGTATTTTATTGTACGTAATCTAGGAAATAGTGTGATTCCTACTTAAGTCTTAATGGAAATTCACATAGTCCTATTAAAAAGAAAACAGGAAATACAATATAAGGAGAAAAGTGAGGAAGAAATTTTGAACCTTCTTCTGGAGTGAGTGCAAAAGACCCTGATGATCAACTATGAAGAAATACATTTTAGCAGTGCAAAATAAAAGCAATTTGACCTTCTTTTCCAGGTTGGTAACTGCTGAAATAATCCCCTTGCATAGGTATAGCTGACAGGAGCATTTCTGTCCCCATGCCAGCGTTTCTGGCATGGGAAAGTTACCAGTATCTTGTGTTACCCTGTTACTGTAATTAGCATAACCATGATTAGCAGCTCTTCATCCTGCAGACCTGGCCTTTGGGCTTAGTCTGGAGCCTCAGCTCAGAGGTTCAGGTAGTTCTGGCTATTGTTCAGTGAGAACAATCAGGGAGCCTTTGTGCTGGGGACAGAAGAGCACATAGTGCGGGTAGATCAGAGCACCAGCGTGGTCACTGGGTTTAGGAGTGTGGTCATCATCAGTACAGGAGCTGCTGCTTTCCCTGAAGTCAGTGAACAGGAGGAGGAAGTAAGAGATTAGAAGAAGAATTTTCACTGCTGAGCTGGAGAGTTCAATAGCTCAAAAGTATCCTCCACAACCTGCCAGAGGCAGTTTTCTAGTGGGAAGTCGTTGTCCACCAGGTTGACCAAGTAATAGTTGTCATGGATGTACTGGATGATCATGCGAGAGGGCGACTCCTCTTCATAGAGCTTTGCCCATTGCTCGATCCACAGTGCAAAGGCCTCGTCCTGCCACAGGAACAAAAAAAAGTTGGCAGTTGTGTAACATCTTCGTGTTACTTAATTTAGGATACCCAGTGTTACACATGACTGGCCAGACTGGCTTGTTTCGTCTCAGTAAAAATGGCAAGAATTGAGCAAGAAGCCCTGTGCTTTCTAGTCAGCAGGAAGTGCCTAGAGCTGAAAGGAGACACATGTGCAGTACAACGGATGGCTCAATGCTGCCCCTGTGTGCGTAAAAGGGGAGGAAGAGCCACTGTCCAGTACTCTGAGGCCTGGTACAGTGACAGTAGTGGCTCTCAAGCTCCTTTACTGGGTGCTTTGTGCCTGGGAACAGCTCTTGCTGGAGCTGAGGGAACAGGAGGAGCAAGACCTGTACTTCTGCAAGCCAATATAGCAACAGCCCTCAACTGTGAGGAGTGTCAGAGACTAAAACCAAACCAGACACTCTGAACTTCCAGGGCATCACAGCAATGATCCAGCAGATGGGAGGACTCACCTTCCAGGAGAGGAAGCTTACAGGATCCACCACAGTGGGCTGGATGATCTCTCTTCCTGGGAAGATGCCCCAGGTGACAGCATTGGGTTGCAGATCTGGAGCATTGGTGATATTCTGGCCCTGCCAAAGGAAGGAAAACCTTTCTGAAGCAACTGCTGGAGGAGGGACTGAGTCAGTTGGAAAAAGTGTATTTACCCTCTCCTTGTTAAGGGACCAGACAGCTGCTGCACACCACAGCTGACTTGCTTTACTTTCTCTTCCCTTCATCAGCCCTCATGTCTGAATATTTGGTATTTGTCTCTCTCCCAAGGTGGTGAAAGGAAAGCGTCCTGTCAATAACGGCCTACCTTGACATTGACAATGTGGTAGTTCACTCGCAACTCGTACTTCTTCAGCACTTTGAGCAGTGCCGTGACAATTTCGCTGGAGGTGAAGAACTCTAGGTATGCCTGCAGGGAGGGATGGAGAAGGAAGAAAAGAATCAGAGCCTTAAATCACAGTAGAACTGAGACAAGTACAGGTAAACAAGGACATTTGTAGAGTCTGGGCTGACTTGTATGTTCATCCCCAGAAACACGTACTACAGAGGCTTGAGCAAAGGGCAGAGCAAATTAGTAAGCAAGCTAGGGAAAAAATAACTGGGGAGAGCAGAGGGAACAGCCCAGGAACAGTGCACTCAAGAAAGCTACATGCTTCCTGTTTTACATCCACACAAGCAGACAAGCTGGAATGAACTCCATTGTAACCACAACTGCTGCACAGTAAGCAGTCTGTGCCAGAATGCTTGGAAGAAGCCTGAGCTTAACCTTTATTTTACAGTAGTGTCTTGCCAAGGCAGCCCAGCCTGGTGAATGCAGAACACAGGGGTGTCAGCTGGGCTCTCCCAAGCACCACTCCCTGTCCTCATCTTTTGTTCACAATTCTCCCCATGTGCATATACAACCAAATTCTGTACTTGCTCTGTGCTTGGCTGCTCCCAACAACTGCTCCCCCTCCCCCCATTTCCTGGCTATTGTGTGAGATGATGGATTTCCCTCACCTCAGGGGAATTTTTTCCTTTGAAAACATAACTACATTTGCCATCTGCTGGTCTCTGGCTTTACCGGTTTGGATCCCTTTTGAACAAGGATGCTTTGTTTTCCAGTATGAGCTACTTCCCTGGCATTTACCTTGATGGGATATTCCTATCACAGCCATTAGTGGCAAGGCTCTAGGGCCTGAAATGCCTGACAGTGGGAGACAGGCATGGCAGGCACAACTGCTTGCAGGCCAGAGAAGGAACGTGACAGTTGTCTGAACAGCACAGCATAGTGTGTGGGCTGGGGGCAACTGTGGAGAACTCTGCCTTACAGAAGGACAGAGGAAATTCTTAAATACCCCTTTATCACCATGAGATGCTGGGTGGTAGAGATACTACGTCACTGATTCCCATTTTATGAAAAATCTGGGTGCTTTGTACATCACTGAATCAGATGCAGGGGGCAGGCACATGTGTATATATAAAATGTCACAGCTCTGCTCTAGAAATAAATTACCAATAATTACTTGCTGAGAGTAAAACCATGAAACTCTAGAGAAGCTCAATGGATGTTTTGAGGTGGGGGAAGACAGCTGTGAAGTCAGCCATAGAGATGGCATTGTGGCTCTTAAGACACCAAAGGAGCTTTGCCTCATCTCACCAAGAAGGCATTAAGCTAAGGAGCAGGCAGAAAGATTATGTGGATGTAAGCCTGGGACCTCCCAGTCAAACACAGACCAAACTGGGTCATAACTCTTTACTGCCTAGCCCAGAGTAATACAGTACCTTTTGGAAAACATAACCTCCACTGGGCCCCCAGCCTACAATGGGGTCTGTGGATGGTTTGCCATTGATGTTTGGCTGGGAGTTAATGGTCAGGATTCCTCGTCTGTTGACCTTCTCCAGTTGGTCCTTCAGAAGGTTGGTTTCAGTAGCAAGAGGGTCATCATTCCAAGGCATACACGTAACCTACCATGACAAGAAAGGATGGCTCACAATGGATATAACAACCCTTTGATTACCGTCTGGATGTTGAAGGAACTCAGGAGTGCCTTAATGGTCTCAAACACACCTGCTTCAGGGGAGAATTCCCAGGTTTGGTTCAAGAGTTAGGATATGCTCAACTGTAAGAATGACTGCTGAAGTCAATTGATACTGGTCCTGTCATACTGTAGCACCTTTCCTTTTATGCTGAGCCCTAGCTCTGGCTGCTGGACCCCCTTCAACCAGTGTGCCAGCAAACCCTTTTGGATAGAGAAGTGCCAATTCTTCTTTAGGATAACAGTGTGGTACCAGAAGCAAGAGGAAATGTGCACTTATTGTTTGTGCCACACTGACCATCCCTTCCTGGGCTCTCACTCACCTTGTACCCATTCCTGTTGGGTTCTCCAGTGATGTAACACGTGAACACCTCAAAGACACTTTCCTCACCAGTAAGTTCTTCTCCCCACATCTTCAGAAGCTCCTCCCGGGGAGACTTGCTCTTCAGGTAGAAGAGGTAATAGTCCTTCAGTTCCCCAAAGGCTGGAGAGGAGGAGTTACCCCTGTAAGGGGAGAAGAACTGAAGTCAGAATTGAAGTCACCGAGGAAGATGAGCTGATTTGGTGATGCAGGAAGACAGCCAACCAGGAAGAGAAGTACACAACAAAATCCACCTAGACACCAAAAGTCTCAACATCTTGGTGCCACTCGCCTCACCTCACTCAAATCCAGGCAACAGGGGACTGCTTTGTTACGAAGCCACCTGAAGCCTGCCCAGGACACCAGGCTTTCCTACTGCAGGTGACAGCTTACCATCGGCCATTGGGGAAGTCATCCCACTCTTGAGTTCGATAGATGTAACTCTTTGGCCTGGAGGCCCAGAAGATTGGCCGGACGTCTTCCACTCTTCTCTTGGGGTGAGCGCTGACTGCCCAGGGCAGAGGCCGCCTGCATGGGACAAGCAGAAGTTAACACAGTTCCTCTGCTGACTTTCCACTAAAGGCTAGAAGCCTTTCCCACGGTGCAATTTGCCCCTGGGGAGAAATAACAGGGTGAGAAGAGTTCTGTTTGTCAAGAAGTAGGACAGGAAACTCTTCTTCCTTTATGGAAAATATTTCCTACTCAGTTCCCTCACAGGATTCTCAGTAGGGGTCTATTTAATGTTAAGGTACAGGACTGACACCTGAAATTGGAAAAGGTAAGGGTAAAGCACTATGGGAAGCTACTTTAAGGAAAAATAAAAAACAGCTGTCAATTTTCCTTTGCTTCCTCTTGTCTGTGCTGAAGCCTGTGGACTTAGAAGTCCACATTCCCTTTCTCAGCTGCAGAGAACCCTAGAAATCCACAGTGGGAGCATACCCCTAGCCTGTAAGGGGTTGTGATGGGCATCAAAAACATGTTTTTTCCAAGTGGCAGCTCTAAGCTCTGGGTTTTTAAAGTCCCAGAATGGCTACTTTAAAGCTACTTGACTAAAACGAACTCCTCCTTTGGCTGTCCCCTCTATTCCTCCCAGCTTTTGTTGGAGATCTGTGGGAAGGGTGAACTACTAAATGCAAAAAAGGTGATAAAAAGAAAAAAGAAAAAAAGGAAAAAAGGAGAGTAGAAGTATTGACCCATCCATTGTTTGTACCTTCAGTGGATGGATAGGTGGATGGGGAAGTGAAACTAACAGAAGCCAACACATTCTGCTCACCTGGGGTCCTCTTTCCATATGCCCAGGCGCTTCAGGACTTCGGTCGTAGCCACTTCCCGATTGAGGGTGTAAAAGTGGAGCCCATGCACCATTCCACTGTCCAGCAGCTCCCGGCACATGGACACTGCCAGCTCCACCCCATAGTTCCGGATAGCTGCGTCGTTGTCCTTGATGGGTTCAATCACATCTTTGATTTCCTGAGGCACTTCCAGCTTGGAGAGCTTCACCAGCTGGCGCAGAGAGTGGTAACCCTGGA
Organism: Eulacestoma nigropectus; assembly: GCA_013397775.1. Lineage (NCBI taxonomy): Eukaryota > Metazoa > Chordata > Aves > Passeriformes > Eulacestoma > Eulacestoma nigropectus. The sequence goes on from VZTE01005939.1 coordinate 42,529, forward strand.
TGAGGATGCAGACTGTCATTTTTCCAAGACCCTTTTTTGCCATCCCAGTAACACAGGTACGTGATCTCGATTTTGTGGCAGGAGATTTAGAACTGGGGCTCCTGGCGTCTACTCCCAGGCCCCATCTCTAGGATGGTAACACAGTCCAGGTCATGTCACTTTAGGTGATTTCTCCCCATGGCCTTGCCTGAGCCCAGCATGCTGACAGTGGCCTCAGGACTGGCAGGCCATTGTCCTTTATATCCCTTTTTGCCATATGGGCATAAGAAACCTTTTCAGCTTATTAGCTGCCTAAGAGTTTAATCTGGCAAACCACCTATGGATTTATCACATTTGATGCCTTGTGGGACTACCTAAAAACAGAGGCTAGATAAAATTAAGAGAATAAGAAGCAGTTATATTTATTGAAGGGCCTTCAGGTACATTAGGGCAAACAAAGCCCACCCAAGGGCTACACCCAAAATGGACAATGGGTCGCAGGGTTTCTATCCTTTTATAAGTTTGGTCCATTTGCATATCGGGGGTTAATCCTCCAATTACAGCTTCAGGTAATGAAGCCATTTACCCCAAGTGTGCTCCCCACCAACTCACTTCTGTTTACATTTCTCAGGGCCTGAGAAAGTAAGGTGTCCTTGAGTTTCAGGCCTAGAGAGGAATTGTTTTGTCTGACCAAAATGGGAGAACGGTAGCTAACGGTCTATATGGAGTTTAGAGTTACACACTAAAGAATTGCAGAACTACAAATATCCGAAAAATATAAAAGCTAAAATCCTAAGGCATCACATTCAGCACTCTCTCTTCCCTGAAATTTTGTGGAGAATATTTAGAGACCTATCTGAGGCCCTGACCCACAAACACCTAACACTCTAGATCCTTATTACCTCCCCAAATCCAAATTACTGGATTTCACCTGTATAGGGAAGATGCCAGGAATAATGGGGCAGGTGATGCCAATGGCTTGACAATCCTTCATGAACTTGAGAAAGGTTTCTGGTCGGAAGAAAAGCTGTGTAATGATGAAGTCTGCTCCAGCAAAGACTTTCTCCTTCAGGTGCCTCAGGTCTGCCTCATAGCTCTCTGCTTCAGGATGACCCTTGGGGTAGCCTTTGGGGAGAAGAGGAGAAAAAATGAAAAATGTGGTCAGGACAACATGCAAAAATTAGGAAGTATCCAATCTGATTGTACTGTCACAGCTCAGGTGCAGGGAGGGACTGCTGATCTTATTTCCCTGTCTTAGACCCTACCGCACACTCTGCAATAGAAGCCATTTACCTGCCACACAGACGTCAAAGTAATCATCAAATTCATTGCGAATATGCTTAACCAGGTCAACAGCATAGTTGAAGCCATCTACTTCTTCCTCCCATTCCTCACCAGCAGGATCTGAAAAGAGAACAAATCCACAGCTCTCTCCAACTGTTTGCTGAACTCAGATCTGCTGGTTCTGTAAAAACCTCCTGCTATCAAAAGGAAGACAGAGATGAACTCCCAAATCTGCAGTTTTACCTATGAACTGGTTTTGTCTGCCCTTGAGCTGGAGGGACTGCTAACAAAGGGCTCAGGTGAAACACAGTCGCAGCATTTAATTCCTGCAGGAGCCCCTAAATCTTACTTCTGTGTTTTTACCCTAGAATTGAACACAACAGCCTCCACACTACACATCACAGGACAGAAGGATTCACCTCCACGGAGTGCCATGATGTTCTTCAACCCAAGCCGCTTGGCCTTCTGCAGATGCCCTGTGATGTCATCCTTGGTCTGGTTGCAGCATGTCATGTGCAGGATGGTCTCCAGGCCACAGTAGTTGACTGCAGTGTTGGCAATAATCATGGAAGAGGTTTCCTTGTCAGATCCTGGGTCCCCTGCAGGGTGCCACGTCACATCAATGAAAAGGGGACCACCTGCTCCCATGCGGTCAAACCTGTGGGGTTTAGAGCTGTGTTAGCCTACACCAGGTAGCCAAATCCTCTCCCTATGCCTGGAATATCTTGCTCACTGCTAGAATGCCAGCAGCAGGCAGAGAGAGCTTGGATGACAGCAACAGGATAGACCACAAAAGTGTTGCACTAAGAGTTTAGCAAGTGGCCAATGTAAATAAGGAAAGCTGTCCTTTACGGCTCTATGGGGAAGAGCTTACAATCTCTTTGAAGAAGAGGCAGCTGAGGTGTTCTCTGTACAACAAACGTTCTCCCTTCATGCTCTAATAGACTGATACAGCTTCTGACAGACAGCAGTCTGCAAGTCCCATTCCTTTTGAGATGGGAGACTATGCTGCAGTCCCCTGTTGCCAGCTCGAACTGTAGAGGCCACAAACACAAAAAGATGGACCAGAACTCTGTTGTGTTCCTAAGTGTGCCTAAACGAGGAGACAAGGGCTTCCCTAACTTCTCTCTCCTCCTCCAAGGTGGAACAGGCCCTTCTGTTTAACATATGGCACTGGCATACAGCAATTACAAAAAGAATTATGAAATACCCTCTTCTCCTCCAGGTAAGTACATGGTGGCTCCTGGGGCTCCAGAATAACTCCTAGCTCTGCTGAGACCTATAAGCTTTCATTTAACATGTAGATAGGGACACCTCTGTCAGAGGCTAAAACTGTAATACTGAGGCACAAACCATAGTGGCTGGATGAATATTGAAAGGAAGTGGCTATCTGTTTCAGAGATTTTGTCCATCAAGGAATATTTTCTGCTTTTACTAGGTACTTTTCTGCCCCAGCATTGTGCTTCAGACCCAGAACATGACATTGGGGTTACTCCATCTTCCCAGGGCATGGGAGAAGGGAAACAGCCTGGCCCCTCAGTAATCCCACCGTGACACTTAACTCTTCAGGGCCTCCAAGGAAGACAAGTTATCTGGTGTCCATTACCCTCCTCAGCAGGAAAGCACAGCCCCATTACCTGCTTCGTCACCTGGAAGGGGAGACAGAGCATGGGGCAGAGCCTGCCTCATTAGCTATTTCCCTGCCCTCCACCACAGATCCTTCCCCTCTCCCCTCTCCTACCCTGCAGCACTCACCTGGAGATGAGATTGACAGCAGCATTGGCTGTGCGTGGAGGGAAGAACTCCAGGGAGAACCACTTGTCTCCAGCATCCTGCCGGCGGCGCATTTTCTCCCTCAGCCGCTCGTGTCGGTCAGCATCAAGGACAGGGGTAGAGCAGCGCGAGTTGTCCTTGGAGCTCTCGCTTCCACTGCTGCTGCCGCCATCAGACCTGGAGCTGGAACTGGCACTGCAGGTATGCTGGGTCTCATTAACCATGGTGAGAGCTCTGGAGAGGGGAGCAGAAGGAGTATGGTTGGTACACGGGTCTCTGCAAGGAGAAGGTACTGCTGAGGTGGGCAGCAGACGGTAAAAGAAGCCTATGCCAAGACCCAACATTCCTCACCATCAAGGAGTCCCTTTTGTCAGCTTTCACTGTAAGCTGTAGTGGGGGATCTGGTGAAAACACAATAAAAAGCATATGTTTAGATAGTGCTGAGAGAAATAACACAGCACTTGGCTTCATGCCACTTTGATGCAGCTCCTCTGTGCCTGCTGGGTCAAATTTGGCTCTCAGAAGAGTCAGGTCAACATCACTTTTGCCCTGACTACAACTCAGCAAGCCAGGATGCCCATGTGAATTAGATGATGGCCTCTGTCATCTTGTGGCTTTGGGCTGGGCATGCCAGCAGAAAGTTTTTTTGTCTACTGCAGCTGCTTCTTGGACTGTATCCATCTTCAGAGTTTCCATTCTGTTTGTTCCCAAAAGGCAGCACTGCTTTACAATGTACGTAGGAAAATGGGTGCTAATGGGGCAGGTACTCAAGAATGCACAAACTATTGCTATGTCAGAAAAAAAGTACAGAATCTCCTCTGACCAGGCCATCCCCACAAACTGTCCTTTGTTTTCTTTGCTGGCATCACAGCTACATTTCCAACCGTTAGCCTTCTCCATAAGACATACCATCTCCACAGACAATTGTCCCCTGTGCCAGTCCCACTGCACACACTCAACTAACTCTTTACCAGATACACTGTTCCCTTTGTCACCAGTTGTGGCTGCTTGGAAACAAGGCCAGCAGAGACCATCCTCGTCTCACTGCCTTGCAACAAGATCAGCTGTGCTTGCTTGGCTTCACAGAAAGCAAAACAGCACTGCAAGTCAGTGGTAAAAGTAGATTTAGGATACCCAACTCCACTTAGCTCCACAAAATGTCCCATCCTGTGCCTTTAAAATGAGGTAAGGATTACAGTCAGTTACGGAAGAGCTACCACAAAATTTGGATCCGCGTTACTTGTTTTAGTACCTGCCAAAACTTAAAATTGTCACTGGGAAGCAGCATGTTGTCCAAGCATTACATAACTTTGGAGCTTGTTTTGGAGGAAGCAGTTGTGTGGCCAGCGCACACTCTCAGTCCTTATCATAAGCTCTATGGGTTTAGTTCAGCCAAGAAGACGTTGAACTTGTCTTCTACTGTTTACACTTGAGTTGCCAACCAAGCAAAACCCTTTGGGAGAAAATATTTTACCACCTGAGGAACCTCTCCAGCTGGCAGGAGATGTGAGAAAGAAGCACAGGCCTTCTGCTGCCAAGAGGAACTGGGCACCTTAGATCTCAACATAGTGGCTGTGGTAAAAATTAGCAGCACAGACCTACTGACAAGTGAAGCAAAACCAACTGGGCACACAGTCACAGCCCTAACCAAGCTTAGAGGACTTTGCCTGACATCCACATGCACTAATCTGGGAGAATTATCCCCAAGCATGTGCTGGTGATCAAGCTAGCGGCTCACAATCACGTGCTGTCAACTCCCAGTATCTCATTCCTAGCAAGCACGGCACAGCACTGTAGGCAAATCAGAGGAGCTTTATTTTCTGACTTGAGATTTAACATCCATCACATAGAAAAAGGGTTCATGTCTTTATGTCTCTACAAAATTTAGACTTGCTGTTGAGGAAAGGCTCTTATCTTACTGGCAGTATCAAATAATGAAGACAGGAAAAAGGCCCACAGATTTTTGTCTACAGGCAGCATCTGAAACAATTTCCTTACCATGATATGCATCACAGATTTGCTGGCAGATACTTCTAGTTATTGCAAAGAGAAAAAAGATAAGCCTGAACAAGAACAAAAGCAAAGTAAGACAATTTTTAACACCTGTCAACACTCCTGCTCCTGTCCTTGCCACATTGCAGAGCTTAAAGATCCGTGGCTCAGCACATTGCTGATGCTCAGCATGGATGTACCCGGTGTGTTTTTATGATGCTACTGGTATTCAAACTCCTTCCAGCCCTGAGCTGACACCAACACACACAGCGTGGAGTCTGCATCCCCCTAAGCTCAGTTTTACCCTCAAGACTAAACTCGGCTGCACCAGATGCACGCTTCACACAGGATGCAAACGCTACACGGGGCTGCTTCAGGGCCACGGCATCAGGCTGACAGCCAGGGGGGCAGCCCAGGGGCCCGCGGCTGCATCCACCGCCGGAACAGCTGATGGAGCAGCGGCTCGGCCACGGGAACAGCCAGGGGGAAAGGGCCGGAGCGAGCCCGCCACCACCGCGGGCCGCCAGGGGAGAAGGTGAGCAGTAGCACCTGCGGTCTCTGGTGCCGGGGGGAGGGTCGGGGCCAGGCAGGTCACTGCAGCTCGATCGCCCCTTCACCTCAGCTGAC
>VZTE01005939.1:51023-107954 GCA_013397775.1 Eulacestoma nigropectus
ACAGAAATTCTGGGTGTTCTCCTGGTTTCTCTATTACAAAAAAAAAAAAAAAGTGGAGATTATAGCTCCCAGCATCTCTTGTGATTCTCAGGTTTAAAGTGAGCAAGATGTTCAGTCTTTCAGTTTCCTATCTTCAATTAGCTGTTGTCACCATCTTCTGTTGATCTATCCCTCTAGCTGTAATTGAGCTGTGGAGCCTAAACCCACCTTCCAGAAAATCCCTGTTTCTGTGCTGCTTTTATTTTACTTTTTTTTTTTTTTTTTTTTTTTTCTTTTTTTTTTTTTTTTTTTTTTTTCCTTGTTGGTTTCAAGCTTGCCACACTAAAGAANCTCCTCTTTCCAAACAGAAAGCCCAGAGATACGAAGCAGTGAAGTGGATGCTGGTTTTTGCTATTGGAGTCTGCACAGGACTGGTAAGGGTCATGCTGTTTGGGGAATGAGGAAAACTCAGGAGACTAAGCAGGAATAATTTAGAAGTCAATGGCTAAGGAGTAAAGCAGAGGAAACATTCTCTTTCAAGATGATGAGTGCTTAGTAGCTGAAGTTGTCTTTTGGGAATTATAGCATGTTGTTATAGACCATTTTTCAGGAAGCTTTTTTTTTCTTTCAGAATTTGCTGTGTTTTCTTTATAAGATAGTCTGGCAAATATTTTAATTTTGCATACAGGAAAACTTGTCCAAAGCAAACACTTAATAAAAAAAGGATGTCAGTTTATGGCTGAACTGTGAAAATTAGCTCAGCTAACTGTATGCCTCAATTAAACACCAGTTTTCTTCTGTACCCTTAAGTATGTTGAGGGTGTTAAAAATGCTGCCGGATTAGTTCTTTAATGGGTACTAATCAGATGCAGAAATGCATCTCTTCAGGAATAATTCTAGGATGGATCTGTCCTAGTGAGAGAAAGGGAAGAAATCTGAGTTTCCAAAGCTGCTTTACTCTGAATGATGCTTCTTTTGTCGTCTTTGTCTTCTGTTCTCCCATGTGTACATATTTCTGGTAGGACTAAGGAGAGGGTGGTCTTTGTTATTTGTGTGTAGTAATTCCTAATGGCAATTCTGTCTTCTTTGTCCCAGGTTGGCCTCTTTGTGGATTTCTTCGTGCGGCTCTTTACCCAGCTCAAGTTTCAAGTGGTACAAAGCTGTATCTTTTACCTTGGGCCTTGGTAGACTCAAGTAACCTTTTCCTTTCTATTCCCGTGTTTTGCTCAGAACATCTGACTCTCACACTTCTGCCGTTGGTCATGTTGTTCACGATTAAGCAAGTTTTCAACTTGCTTGTGTAATTCAGCCCTTGAAACCAAGAAATGTTTCCAGTATTGCGTACATAAGCAGAGACTGAAAGAATTAGTGCAGTGGTGAGCTTTGAAAAGGAAATCTGGCTTCCTGACAGGTTGTGTTAGCTGCTCTGGCTGGATTAGGAAGCACAAGCTTGGCTCTTGATGCCAGTCAGAGGCCCAGATATTACTGAGTGATTGTGTGTTGGTGTGGGAAATGTTGTTTTCCTTGACCATCCCTGCAGCGGTGGAGGAATGCACTGAGAAAGGCTGCCTTGCACTGTCCTTGCTGGAGCTGCTGGGGTTCAACCTGACCTTTGTTTTTCTTGCCAGTCTTCTGGTCCTGATCCAAGTAAGACTTTGGTCCATTGCTGCTCCTTACACAACCTTCCTTTCCTCTCACACAGATCCTTGATATGAAATACCCTTGCTAGAAGCACTTTCTGCCCCAAAACATCAAACTAGCTTCACAGTGCTGATTGCTTAGCTAAGCAGGGTCTCTTGGTCCCTTGCTCTCTGATGAGATGATGTTGGTCAGATATGAAATCAGTGCACCATAGTGTCAGTGTTTCTTTTCCGCAGCCTGTGGCAGCTGGGTCAGGAATTCCTGAAATTAAGTGCTACCTCAATGGGGTGAAGGTTCCAGGGGTTGTGCGACTGCGGACAGTGGTGTGCAAAGCTATGGGAGTGCTCTTCAGTGTGGCAGGAGGTAAGGAGGGCTCTAGTGTGTTGATCTTTTGGGGAGAAGGAGTCACTGAAGGGGAAAAAATGCTGTCTCTGCTTGCATAGGGCACAGAAGGCCCTGCCTTTCCAGTATGTAATAGGTTGAAAAAAAAATCATTTTGGTTGTTTGGAGCAGAGTCATGAGCACTGAGTGCATTTACAGAGTAGAGAATAAACAGAAGGATCGGGACTATCAGGAAGAAAGGTGGTTTTCTGAGTGGGCTAGTCAGATGTGACTCTTTGTGGCACAATCCAAGAGAGAGACCTGAGAATGTTCCAGGACACATTGTCAGGAGCAGCCTGAAGGCAGCAGGGCAGAATAACCTGAAGAGTTCAGAGTCCTTGTAACAGTTGTTTTTCAATGATTCCACCCATTTGGAGTGCAAAATCTGTCCAAGTCTTCACAAACATTTGGGGTTGTTGAGGGAGCAGGGGGTCAGCACCTCTCTGTGAGGAGCTGCAGGCTTGGCACAGAGATTATGCCATGGCATGGGAGTGGTGAGCTGATCTCTTCTGGCGTTGTCAGCAAGGGAGGGTGACAGTGGGGAAAGTGTGTTGCCTCATGAACCCTGTTTTTCCAGGTCTTTTTGTCGGGAAAGAGGGTCCAATGATTCACAGTGGTGCTGTCGTGGGTGCGGGCTTGCCACAGGTTAGTGCTGGCCTCAGTCACTGTCCTGGTCACGCCACTGTTTGTAAGAGTAAGTTTCCATCTCCTGTGTTTCTAAATCTTTACTTTGTTTGTAGTTCCAGAGCTTCTCTTTGAGGAAGATCCAATTTAACTTTCCCTATTTCCGCAGTGACAGGTACTGTACCCAGGATGTGGAGGAGGGGAGAGGAGGATGAGTGAGCAGACTTTCTTGGGAGAAGGGTGGTGGGCTGGGGTGAACCAGTCAGTTGTTTTATCAGTTTCTTTCTAGAGTCCTGCAGTTCCATTCTGCAGCAAGACAACACCAGGATGTCACTCTTCCAAGCTGCTCTGGTCTCCATGTTCATAGATGTTCTCTTGTGCTGCTCAGCAGATCTCTACCCATTCAAACCTTTAATGTGGGTGGTTGAATGGCTTCATTGTTGGGAACAAGCTTAGTTACTCACCCCTTATGATTAGGATATACTACAGAGAAGGCTAGTTCACCTGAATGTGGACAAATTCTTGCCCTTTCCTCTCTGTAATTCTTTCAAGTGATGCTGGAGTCCATGGTTTGGGATGATTCCTCACACACTGGGCTGTTGTGTAGTACCAGAATTTTGCTCTGTGTTCATGCCCTACAGAAAGAGCACAATGCTGCAGCTTAATGAACAAATGGTGGTGTCTGCCATGGCCAGCTTTACTCCCAGCTCTCACTCCTGAATCCCTGGGATATATCCATAAATAGGGATGATCTCTTACTTTGCAGAACCTAAGCATCTCCAGAGCTCTAATTTGCTAAACTGAGAATGTTTTTTCTCTTAATTTCAGGGATAAAAGGGATTTTGTATCTGCTGGAGCAGCTGCAGGGGTTGCAGCTGCCTTTGGAGCCCCCATTGGAGGCACTCTTTTTAGTTTGGAAGAAGGTTCCTCCTTCTGGAACCAGGGACTTACATGGAAAGTGGTGAGTGATGACTCTGACTCTTTCTGTGTGTCTCTTCCTTGAGAAGAGGGCTCACCTTGGGAGGGCTTGTCCATGAGGGTGTTCAGATTATCCTATCTCTTCCTGAGCTCTCTTGGCAGGAGGGAGGTTGCTTGCTCTATCAGTGCTCCAGAACTACTACAGATCAAGGGCAGAGATGAGCCTGGTATTATCTGGAGCTGTGGGACAGCAGATGTAGTGTACCTGGGAGAGGGAGCTTTTGTGCTTGAGCTCTCTGCAGTCTGATCCCTTCCACAGTCAGTTCCTTTCCCCAGGCATAAGTCTCAAGGAAGAACTGACTGTGCCAGTCTTTAATTTTGGGAACCTTTACCTCCCCCTTTCTTTCTTTTTGTCCTACTTCCACAGCTTTTCTGTTCCATGGCTGCCACCTTCACCCTAAATTTTTTCCGCTCTGGGATTCAATTTGGAAGCTGGGGGTCTTTCCAGCTCCCTGGGCTACTGAACTTTGGAGAGTTTAAGGTAAGATTTATTGTTATTTCCCCACTCTTCAGTCTCTTGTTAGTCCTGTGTTTCTGTCTGTTAGTTTAGAGGTTTCTTGTGACGCGTGCTTGTATTTCAGTGGAAGGCCCTTGGTACTTAGCTGCAATACCTTGATATCTTCAGACAGAATTGTTCCGCTTTGGTCTTAGCTACTCAAAATATCCAGCTGTGGAGACAGAAGTGTTGGTAGGAAATTGCATCAACTACTGTAAATGCTTTTTTTTACACTTTGCTGTACAGTGCTCTGAGTCTGATAAGAAATGCCACCTCTGGACAGCCATGGACTTGGGGTTCTTCATTCTGATGGGGATTGTAGGAGGTCTTCTTGGAGCCACCTTTAACTGCCTGAACAAGAGACTTGCCAAGTACCGCATGCGCAATGTGCATCCCAAGCCAAAGCTGGTCAGGTATATGTGCTCTCTTGAGTTTGTACAGGGATGTCTGCTCCCAAAGCAAAAGCATCAGTCTAGAAGACCCAGTGAATAGGACTGGAGAAAATCCTAGACTGGTTATTTTAAAAATCACAAAATGAAGCCTCCACAGAACTAAAAAGTGAACACCAGAAACCAAATGTTACAGTCCCTCTAATGTTTTGATGACTCCGGTGGTACAGAGAGAATTGCAATCCTCCTCGTAAGGGCAGTGAAGGGAGTTCGTTATCATAAAGGCTGAAGAAACCAGAGCTTTGTCTCTATGCATGATTTTTTTGTGTCCTTGTCCAAACTGATGTGGAAGGAATAGCTGATCTTGCTTTTTTTTTTTTAAAATTATGTTGGTTAATTAAATCCACAATATCTGTGCTATTTAGAGAGGGAACTGCTGTTTTATTCTGAAAGTAGCTGTTTGTTTGCTCTAGACAGCTCCAAAACACAAAGTCCAGGTTTAAAAATAAAAAGAAGTGTATTTCTGCAGTTAGAAAAGAGGTGAAGAGACTGTGCAACTACCCTTTTACCCTGTGAGGATGTACAGAACATTGTTTCCATGTGAACAGCCTCATTACTGAACCTTGGGGCTTTTCATGTGTGACTGCTGTGTGTTCTCTGGGCAGAAATAGCTTCTTCTTGGGGCAAGCAATTAAAAAGGGGAGCTAAGGCAATCCGTGGGAACCAAGTCATAATTCGGCTTGATTTGTAGTGTCCCTTGTTTTGATGCTAAGCTGTGGTGACTGCTGCTTCTTGCAGCCTTATCAAAGTCACGTGCAGAGCTGGGACTAAGTTACAGTGCTGAGTGTGACGTCAGTGTATGGTTTCTGTTGTGTCTTTCAGAGTCTTGGAGAGCTTGCTTGTGTCGTTGACCACTACCGTTGTGGTCTTTGTAGCCTCCATGGTTCTGGGGGAATGCCGGCAGATGTCTTCCAGCAGGCACAGTGGCAATGACACCCTGAGCCTGCAGGTGAGGGATTCCTATGTGAAGATTATATTCCCTGTCATATTGTTCACCCTGCAGAGTAGCACAGGCATGTTGTGAGCTTTTGACAGTGTGCAGTACATAACAGAACTGCAGTGAGAGCCTGTGGAGGGTTGCAGGAGCTTAGGTTAATAATGAAAGCTACATTGTGCTTTTGTACAAAGCAACTCAGGCTCTGGGTCAAGGAGCCCATTGATGTTGTAGGCTCTATCTCTGCTATTGATGTTTGGTCTGAACTTCCCAAAGCATGGCTAACAGTAACAGAAGTGTTATTCCCATTCTGCCCAAAGGCTAATGTAGGAGACAGTTAATTTTAACCTTTTGTGTCTTCTGTGTCCTGCATTAGGATATATCAGAGGATGTAAATTCAAGCATCAAAACTTTTTTTTGCCCAAATGAAACGTACAATGACATGGCCACACTCTTCTTCAACCCTCAGGAGTCAGCTATCCTGCAGCTCTTCCACCAGGACGGTGAGTAGTTAGGAGACTGCCTCATCCCATGCTTAAGCTTCCGAGCTTCATCTTATCTGGAACAGCCTTGTCGTAAGCACCACACGGCTAGGCCTTCATGGCTCTGGAGGACTGCTAGTACAACTGGTGAAAGTCTCCTTGATGGGAAGAAAGGCCTGCTTTTCCTCTCTTTTCACTTACTCATTGTCTGCATATATGTTTGGACTGGGAGACTCAGTAGCTGTTGTGAGATGAGCCTGCTGTGAGCTGAGGGGTGGATGGTGCGAGACTCTATCTTGGACAGACCTGTGCCCCTTTAGTCATGATTCTTCTTGTGTTGCAGGTACTTTCAGCCCAGTCACCCTGTCCCTGTTCTTCCTTCTCTATTTCTTACTCTCCTGCTGGACATATGGGATCTCTGTGCCCAGTGGTCTGTTTGTACCATCACTACTTTGTGGGGCTGCCTTCGGACGCCTGGTCGCCAACCTCCTCAAAAGGTGCATCAAGTGTGCATGTGAGGGATGTGCTGCAGGTGCATCGTGAGCTCTCAGGCAGTTTTTTCTAATCTGAAGGCTCTGTGCTTTGCTCTAGTTACATTGGCCTGGATCACATCTACTCAGGAACCTTTGCGCTGATTGGGGCAGCAGCATTCCTGGGAGGAGTGGTCCGCATGACCATCAGCCTGACCATCATCCTCATCGAGTCCACCAACGAGATCACCTATGGGCTCCCCATAATGATCACTCTCATGGTGAGTGCAGGGCCTTAGCTCTGGTTTTCTGCAGGCTGCTTGAACATGTGCTGGCCCTGAGTGTTTGTTACTTCCAGGGCTGTCATAAGCCAAGGAGTCTTGTACTTGGAGCAACAACTCAGTAGATCTTCTGTTTGCTATGCAGGTAGCCAAGTGGACAGGAGACTTTTTCAACAAAGGCATCTATGACATCCATGTGAACTTGCGAGGAGTGCCTCTTCTGGAGTGGGAAACAGGGATAGAAATGGATAAGTAAGGCTGCTCCTCTTGGCCAGGCTGTGGGTTAGAGTTTGTGGTGGGGGTTCTTGCTCAGAAATACTTTAGTGCAGGGGGGTGATGCTTCATCTCCAATGAACCTGGTTGCTCTGAGGAGCAACTGTGAGGGCTGCTGTGAAAGGAGTTGTGCACCAGGCCTGCGGCAGGAAAGAGATGCTGAAGCCCTTTCTGAGGGGGTGGATGGATGGAAATCTGCAGGGTGGATTTGGGAGGTTCACCAAGAACTCTGTGAAAACATTCCATCAGACTTTGCTTCTTGTGGAATGTTGTCTTCCCACCTGTTGTCTCTTCCCAGTAGTGTTTGAAACCTTCTTTATTATAAGTTAGAACATTCTACCTTTCCTCTAGTGCATCACTGATACAATGTTCTGTTATTAAAAAAAAAAAAAATTAAAAAATCAATTGTGGCATCACTGCTGATACCACAATGAAGGTGAGCACACAGGTGCAAGGAGCTAGCAGAACTTAACTGCGCAGACTCCTTCAGGATCTTGTTTAGGGACTGGTTTGTTTCCGTATTTGTTCATCACCAGCCTTTTGTCACTGACATGCGTGCAGCAATCTTGGATTTCTGTTTCTTCAGACTACGAGCCAGTGACATCATGGAACCCAACCTGACATACGTGTACCCGCACACCCGGATCCAGTCCCTTGTTAGCATCCTGCGCACAACTGTCCATCATGCCTTCCCTGTGGTGACGGAGAATCGGGGCAATGAGAGGGAGTTCATGAAGGGAAATCAACTGATAAGTAACAACATCAAATTCAAGGTAAAGAGTTGCTTGTTTGATAGGTTGAAGAGTAGAGAGCTTTGTTTTGCATATAAAATGGCCTTGCTTTAGTTATTTAGGCTTTTGGGCAGAATTCAGGTCAGAGATAAGCACCTACTGCAATACAAAATTTTTTAAGAACTCCATTTCATTCCATTCTCTGGGTGATGGTAGAGACAGAAGAGTGGGCTGCATTCCTAGAGGCAAAAGTTAAGAGGACAAAGTAATCTGTTTAGGATAGACATGGAAAAGTTTGGATTTGTTACTAAATTGCAGTCCTACTGGCTATTCTTACAAGTCCTGTAGCAGCAGCGGCTAATGAACATGTTATGTGGTGGCACAAAGCTATGATCGAGTAGTTCGTAGTCACTCTTGGATAACTGTTGACTTGCTTAGTGAGTATCTGAAAATTGTTGTATCCAGAAATCCAGCATCCTCACCCGAGCTGGAGAGCAACGCAAGCGTAGCCAGTCCATGAAATCCTACCCTTCAAGTGAGCTGCGTAACATGTGTGACGAGCACATAGCAACAGAGGAGCCTCCCGAAAAGGAGGATCTGCTGCAACAAATGCTGGAGAGAAGGTGAGATCTTGGTAGGCACAAACGTATGGAAACAGGGTTTTTCCATATATTGAGATATGTTGTAAGGAATGCTTCATACAGTCTCTGTCATTCCATATGTCAGCGGAAACAGTATCCATGTTTTAGGAGTGATTTGTCAGGTCTCAGGAGCCAGTGCTCTGGCTGTGACCTGTGACCAAGTCCCAGGCAAGTGGGTTGATTATGTCCAACCTCTTAAATTTCCTTCAAACACCTATACAGACATATTTCCTGGAGAGGATGGAGTACCTGGGAAGATCTCTGCCGAAATCAATGTCCTCTTGTCTGCAAAAATGTGAGAGCTCTGGAAAGCTCACATCCTAGCTAATGACCTGGTGCCATGAGACTGATCCCACCTTTCTGGTAACTGGGCTGAGTCACCAGGCTTGCATTGTGTTGCTATTGCTTCCAAGCAGACATCCAGTCTAGTGAATCATTTTCTAAGTTAGTGATTGTGACTTTCATGAATGGCATCCTGACCCTGACATTTTGCCAGATGCTTTAGCTTTTATTAGAATCTGAATAATTTGGCACTGAAAATTGCTTTAATAGCAAGTGATTTGAAATTGAGTTAGGAGACTGTCCCGTTCTGCTGCTCTGACCACATAGTGGCTCTTGAACCCTTTCTCCTGTTTTGTTTTGTGGAGTGAAGACTTGCTTGTCCCTAGCAAGAGTCCCTGAAATGTTCAGGAGAAGGTTGCAAAGAGCTGAAATAGCTGCTCTTTTGGGAGTTGGGGTACATGAAGCTTGTAACACATGGTGTTAAATCCATCACAGATACACTCCTTACCCCAACCTGTACCCTGACCAGTCTCCCAGTGAGGAGTGGACCATGGAGGAACGCTTCAGACCCTTGACCTTCCATGGCTTGATCTTGCGCTCACAGCTGGTCACCCTTCTTGACCGGGGCGTTTGCTACTCCGAGAGCCAGTCGGTGAGTCTTCCAGTTCAGGAATTGCAGCAGAGGCATCCCTGCCTTCTCAGCTTAGGAGGCTGGGAACAATATTCATGGGCTGCCAAAAAGAATTTACCTATTTTTACACTTTAAGGAATGCATGTGTGTTTTAAAAGTTGCAGACAGGTAATGTGAATTCTCCCTTGCAGCTCTTAGAGTAAAGGAGGTTGAATTTCTGTTTAAGTATCCCCAGGAGAATGACAGCCACTGTTTAAAAAGTAATCCAACAGACCCGTTTGTTGCATAAAGATGTCATCCTGTCAGAACTGGAGAATAGAGGGCAGATTTTAAATGCAAATAGAGCACCCAGCCATATATACTGTGTATTCTACTGCTGTGTGTTGAGGTCTTCCCAGAACAATGTCATCTGTGTCACAGATCAGTGAGAGTATCTGAGGCCCAGCTCCCACAAGGCTGATTTCCTGCTGCCCTCCAGTGTCAAGTGTAGATTTGTCAGAGACTGGGGAGCAGGTCTGTTCTCTGTCAGCTAAAGGCCTTCATAGGTTTGGGTAACAGCGCCTCTGCAGAAGGTGGATGTGTGGCTGTGGGAGGAGAAGGAGATCTGGGGGAGCAATTGCGGGGCATGGTTTGCTGTGCTGCTTGCAGCCCCTGTGTTGTCTGGAATGGTGACACATGGGTTCAGTGGGGTTTGTTTTAATTGCAGAGTGCAAGTCAGCCCCGTCTGTCCCATGCAGAGATGTCAGAGGATTATCCCCGCTATCCAGATATCCATGATCTGGACCTCACATTGCTGAACCCTCGTATGATAGTGGTAAGATACGCACTGCAGTGTGACAGTGTCTCCTGATATATATTTACGACTGTCTAAAACCTTTAAAAAACATTGAGAGCATGCTTAATACAGCCTTTGGTGCAATGACCAACATCCTGTGCTCCTCAAGCACTCAGCCTTCTCTGCATGTGGAAATCTCCTACTATGAGGTAACAGTGTCTGTTGTTGCTTTACTTCTAGAATAAGGTCTTGCCTGTCCAGTTTAACTTCCCAACAAACCAAACCAAAATAATGTCATATTTGTGCAGAAATAGAAGACAATCACAGTCAAATACCCTGTCCAGGCATCAGTGCCATGGAGGACTTGTAGGAGTTGCTTGTTGGTGATTCCAAGAGACAGCGAAAATGCCTCTTGTAAATAACATGCTTGTTTTTCTTTCTTAGGATGTCACCCCATACATGAACCCATCACCCTTTACTGTCTCTCCAAATACTCATGTGTCACAAGTCTTCAACCTGTTCAGGACAATGGGACTCAGACATTTACCGGTTGTGAATGCAGTTGGAGAGGTGAGTCCTTTTCTTGTCTTAGCTGAGCAAGGAGGCCACAGTGTTTGTGCAATATTTTCCATCTTTGGGACAATTAAGATCTCTTCTAACATCAAACAGAAATGCTTTACAGAGATCAGAATGTTATCTTTTTAGGGTCCTGAAGGCTTGTTGATTACTGTGACTTTGTTGCCATCTTATGTGTCCCAGCCTGCTTCCCCTTTACCTGCAAAGAGCAGGATGTGCATCTCTCCTCTCTCAGGTGTGCAGCCTGTCAAAGCTGTCCCATTCTTGTATCTGTTGAGAGGCCTTGAGCTCATCAGAGGCCACTAATTTGCCTTTCCTTTCACAGCTTTATTCAAGGCCAAGAGCAAAATTTCCTGTATGTTGGAACAAGAGGTTTGTCTGTAGGAAGGGAATTGTATTCTGTTCCTACTCACAGGAGCAGTAAAGGAATGTTTAAATGGTTGGTGCTTGACTCACTGTCCTTGTCTCTTTGCCAACTACAATGCTCAGGAACAGTCAGTAGATGTCAGCAACCTCCTATAACCACAGTGAAAAACTGTTTCCTTTAAGCCTGACCTGGTCTGTGTGAGGCAGCACTGCTTTTTCTCCCTCGGGGTTCCCCATAGTTACTCTGCAGAGCCTCTGAGTTGCAAACAAGAGATGCTGGTTTGTTCCATTTTAGTACAAGATGTTCTTGCAGTACTAGAGAACAGCCTAGTTCTAAACTCTTTCAGTGTGTAAAATCAGTGAGGTGTTTCATCAGCTGAAATGTGTGGTTTGACTGCTTCCACAGCAGGCTGGGAGAGGGTCCCTTCTGTCACCTGCCAGTGTGCAGTCACCTCTTAGCTAGTCTTGACCATTTCTCTGTTTTGGCCTTTAGAGCTTCCTTGAATGTATCTGATAGGAGCTATCTGAAGTCATGCCACGTGGAATACCAGAAATGTCTCGAATGAAGCTGTAAAAGACAGCTTTGTTATTTGCAATTTAAGTTTTCACTTCCCAAAGGATTTAGTTACATCCTTATGCCATCTGACACAGAAAGGTTTTCCCTTCCTAGGCAGGGGGTCCTGCTGGTTCCAGACACCACAGCAGTGGTTAAGCTGTTTGTTTGGGTAGTTAAATCAGCATTCTTGCCTGGAGAGTAAGTGTGGAGAGAGGGAGGGGCGTTGTTTCTGTGAATTTGAACTTGAATCCACTCTAACTCAGCATTGGTCAAGAAATGCTTTCAGGTTTCCTCCTTTTGGGGGTTGAAAAGAATGACCACTTTGTTGTGGATGTCTCTTAGTGGCACATCTCTAATACCGACTTGTATTTTTTCTTCCTGTTTAAGGTTGTTGGGATAATCACTCGGCACAACCTGACCCATGAATTCCTGCAGGCAAGACTGAGACAACACTATCAGACCATTTGATGCCCCTGCCCCACTGTCAGTGTGGCTTCCTCCCTCCTCCAAGCCTGCACACACGCTTGCATTCTGCTTGGACCCCACAAGGCCCAAGACTTGCCGTTTGGCTTCTCACATGCATATCAAGCCTGGGGAACTGGAAAACATCTTGCTAGCCAGAGAATTAGAGGAGCTGCCTGAGCCCAAAGCTGTTGATTGGCCTCAGGCACTTGGTTTGACAACTCTTGATCCAGGTGTTTTCTTCCCCTGTCTGCCAGTTATCTCCTTCCATCAGATGTTGTCCTGACACTGTGTGTTCTGCCATTTTGTTTTGGGGTTTTCTCAAGAGTTGGAAAAAAGAACCATCTCTCCTGTGTCCTGGGCAAAGAACTGCAGCATCTTTCCCTTCCTCCTGTATGACTGCCTTTTCCTCTTCCTTGTTTCTGCAACTGTTGCCTTATTTGTGTGAGAAGGGGGTCGCTGTCACGGCTGAGAGGAGATACTGAAGTTTGCAGGTACCAAANACTGTTGCCTTATTTGTGTGAGAAGGGGGTCGCTGTCACGGCTGAGAGGAGATACTGAAGTTTGCAGGTACCAAAGAGCTGCTCTGGAGGATGGTTTTTTGCAAAAGCAGTATTAAAAAATCCAGTGTTTTGGAAATATACCTCTCTTTGCAAGTGTTCCCCTTTGCCCATGTTTTTTCACTCTGGCTTCATTTGTTCTTAATTTCTCTTGTTCTTTCATGAGGAAATGTTTCTGCTGTGATGTTTTTGACAGCAGATGACTTTTGAGAGCAGCTCAGCAGATTTGGAGTTCAAAATGGTTACATTTCAGTTACTGTTTGGGTTTATAAATATTTAATATGTTTGCAAAGCATCTCAGAGAAGGGAGATCTCTTTCCTGTTAGCTGTTGCTATTATCTCCCTGTAAGAGACTCTTCTGAGGCGCCTGGTGGCACTCCACTTTGACATTCCTGCATTTCTTGGCATTTGTAGGCGCTTTATCCTTGCACTGCTCAAACAGTGAGAGCCTAGGGCACCTTTCCAGCTGGAGTCAGAGACCAGGGAACCTCCAGTGCTTTCTGGAGGCAAATAGAACTGAGGGTCTCTGGGCTTGGTTGAATTATCTCTGTGTCATGAGAGGAGCTGCTGTAATTTCAGGCTGCCATAAGGAGGGGTACTTGGTGCTGGTGACTAAGGCAGGATCTGCTGCAGATGATAAGTGGGGCTGTCTGTGCTCTAAAAATGCTTGGGATCATGTTTGCAACTGCAACAATCTGTGAGGGTAAAATCAGCACTTAGGAGCCAGTTGCAGCCAGTTGCAGTGCCTTAGCAGGTACCATCCTGGCCAGCACCTGTATTGTTCCAGCAGGCACCTGCCCTCATGAGTTCTCTGTGCAGATAACCCTCAGTGGGAAGCCAGTGCTGTGCCTCAGGGACTGCAGAACTGATTGGCTTGATAAAGCACAGAGCATTCTCTCAGCCAAGAGACTGGGCCAAGTTATATGGGGAATGTATTCCAGAAAAGCTTCTACACAGCCTCTGAGCCCTCCAGTTAACCTGTTGTCTGCCATAAGGAGCTAGCTAGGTGGGAGTTGGGACAGAAGGAAGGCAGACTTTGTTGATTTTCTATATTTCCTTAGAGCATAGGAGTTGGCATCAGCTACTACTCTTGATTTGCGAGTTCTTTCCCTGTAAATAGAGTAAGGATGTTCATTCTGTCTGGATAGTCTCTGCAGGTGATGTCTAAAATGCCTATGATGCCTTGAGGGGCTACCTAGAAACAGGGACTAGACAGGAGTAAGGGAATGAAGGTGGATATTTATTTGAAAGGCCTTCAAACGTACACCCTGGGGAGCCAAAGGCTACAGCAAAGATGGACCCCAAGATGAATGCCGAGTCACGAGTTCTTCACACTTTTATAGGTTTGGTTCATTTGCATATTGGCATAAATTTGCCAATTAAAACTTTAGCTAATGATGTAATTTCTTCAATTTCTTCACCTCTCTAGAGGCCCTAGTTTACAGCTTTTGGGCCGAGGACAGCCGAAGTGGCCTTGAACAACAAGCTCAGAGAGGTTTTGTTATGTCTATCTGGCATAAGAGAGCAGCAACTAACAGGCTACAAGAAACTTCAGAGTTACACACTAGGCAGTACAGGATTTAAAAATATAAAAGCTGGAACCTAAGGCATCACCTGTGCTCCCTGAGCTCTGGTCTTACACTGAGCTATCCCAGGAAACTTCCAGCATCTGTTTGCACTCCCTGAAGCTGGACTCTAGGTTTGAAATATGCTTCTGTTAGGCTACTTTTCATTCAAAGGATTTGTGCTCCTGGGTAGTTACAAATCACAGGAATCCTGTTTTTAAGGGATTTTAGATCACTCAAATGTGGAATTGTCAATCCTGTACTGTTAGAGCACCTGTCAAGAATGTCCTGTGTCTCTCCATGACAAATGTTTTTCCTCTTGCTCATGTTGAGTGAGTGTGTGTGGAAGGGAAGGTTCCTTCTCTTCCTGCACACGAATAGGGCTCCTCAAGTTGTTTGCCTTGAGCTGGTCCTGTTTTACTTCTGTACACAAACAGCAGGATATTTTGCTGCAGGATGTCTTTGTCATTGCTGCTAAGGCTGGAGTTGGGCAATCCAGACAAGTCAGGCTGGAGAATCTTGTCAAGGTTTTTCTGGGCACCAGATGCTTCCCCATGAGAAGGCACCTTGCCTTCATCCTGTTGGCAGCACTGTCTGCTCTGCCTGGGCATCTTATTCAAATGTTTCAGCTAGAAAACACACCCCTTCATTCTTTCAGTAAAGAAGTTTTCAATGAGGATGGTGGGTGACCCTGTCAGCTGCTTTAAAGGGAAATCTCAGCATGCAGTTACTGTTCTGTCGCCTGCAGAAAAGAAGTTAGAAGTTCACCTGACATTTGGAGATGCAGCATTTCCTTTCTGATGAGGACTGATGCCAAGGGACTTGTGTTGAATCAGTCTTGTTCCCACACTTTAGTTACGTAATTCCTTTCTTACAACACACTTACTGCTTCTACCCTGGCTCTAGTTGCTTAGTGATTTACCAAGAAACTCACGCTAACATAGGTGCCTGTAACATTTTAACAGAGCACCACTAAGGGAAAAATAATCCAGAACTGGATTAGTTCTGATGGCAAGGTTAGAGGATTAGTCTGGGGCCTTCTCCCTTGCCTCACGGTTTCCTGTGCAGTGTTAATTACGCAGTTTTGAATTATTAATTACTGTGAGCCATTCCAATGGTAGCAACTTACCTTTCCATTTGGGTTTTTTTGCACTGTTTTTTGTTATGATGTAAGCTAATTCCATGGGATGTGTATATAAATTGTATTTTTTTTTAATTTGTATGAATATATTTTTATTTTAACTATGGCACTTGGGAAGTATTCATGTAACTGTAACATGTCTGAGAGTAAAATGTTTGTGTCTCCGTCAGCACTTTCAAGGCCTTTTGATGTTTCTAGTATTATTTTATTTTTGCCCTTTTGATGTTTCTAGTATTGTTTGATTTTTGTCCTTTATGATAATAAGACTAGTAGAACATGGCAACATCCAAGAGCATGATTTGAGGTAGTTGGGTAGTTGCTATTTATGAGCTGTCTGGATCTAACAGTTTGTGCAGAAGGTGCTCTTAGGCTAGGCAGAGAGGAATGGCTGTGATCCTTTAGGTTGTGATCACTGTAGTTCTACATTCTCTCACAACAGCTGTTTCAAAGGAGGGAATTGCCATGTTTGATAAGGAGCTGAATTGTGCACATTGTGCTGCTTTTCTTACCTGAGAACTCACCCTCCTCCCAGTAAGTTAACGAACGAGGTTTAGAGTACAGTGTGGCACCTCTTGTTTTACAGTTGGCTTCTCCAGGGTGTGAAAGATGTTAATTTCATCTTTAATGTTTATTTAGTTTGTGGCTATCTTTCCTGCTTTGTCCTGCTGTCTGCCTTACTGAAAAGGATTTATGACAATTTTTGAGCTTTCATCACATGTTTACAAGCCAAAAATGTAAGTACAGTCTTTGAGCACTGTAGAAATATCTGACCCAAAAAGCTCACTTTCTGTGTTTCTGTGGATCAGGGGGCTGTGTTGTACAGGATGCACTCTGAGGCACTCTAACACAGAGTTAGCCAGCAACTTGTCTGGCTCCTGCCCTCTGGCTCTCCCTTGGTGGATACGTAATGCCAGGGAAAGCCTGAGATACGTAAAACCATCTCTTGGGAGGGAATGGCGGAAAATCTGGTTTGGGGAGCTAAACAAGTGCCACAGTGGTCTTAACTATGCAAGGAATAGGAAGGATACCTACCAAGGGTAGGAAGGAGTCATCAGGAGAAAGGACTGGGGAACTCTGCTTCAGCTCTGTTCTGCCTTTGGTCATAAATGCAGCAACATAGGAGGGTATGAGAGAGGTTTGTAGACTCGTTGAATCCAACCATATGTCATTGTCCCTGTAACAGCACACTGGGGCTCTAGCAGAAAAATTTAGTGGTGTTCAGTGAGATTATTATTATTTTTTAAATTTTTGCTTTGCTAGCAGGGTACAAGCTGCCTCTTCAGTGTGTGTACATTCCCATACAGGCGTATACATTCCCAGGTGTGGATTGTGCAACATTCACTGGAAGGAACAGAGGATGGCTGCCCGGAGCTTTGGCTGTGCAGGGATGTAAGGAGAGAGTGAAGCTGCTCTTCTTGTCCAGGGTGCTGAAGGGCTTTTCAGCAGCGGTGGGATACGTTCAGTCTCCTCTGCATTCACTGTTGGTTGAAATGCTGTGTGTGGAAAGGCTTACTGGGAGCTGGGATGAGACAGCAGTGAGCTCCACCACTGTCTGGGAAGGGAGGGGAGTTGGTCGGTGAGGTTTGGACATTGAGATCACGGTTTAAAAGTGAGTAGGATGTCCCTTTCTCCAGGCTGTTTCAATTGCTATATGGGCTATGTATGGTTTAACACACATCTTACTGATCCTTTAAGCATTTTGGAGCAGAGACTGGAACCCGTAATTGCCAGTTTCAGTAGAAAACAATACTGTGTTGAAAACTCATGACTAACAGATAAGACATGACAACCTTGAGACCTTTGTTGACTCCCCCAGCAGCTCTTTGATGCCTATACTAGAGAATATCTCTCTGGGATGGCCGAATTAACACACCAGTTTTATCTTTCTTTTCTATCCTCCCAATTCCCAGCATAGCAGGATTGACTCTAGCTGCCTTCCCTTCTGTTTTCATAAAACACCTTCTGTTTTCATAAACTTCCCCTCCTCCCCACTCTGCTTTTTCTGTACAGGATTGTGCTGGTTTTCTGAGAGAGCAGTCAGGAGCTGGTAATAGAGGGGGAAGGTCTTACAAACCTTCCTTCCTTCCCACACAGAAGTGTGGGACACACTTATCAAGCAGATGTCAATCAGCAAAGGCCTTTAGGGGCCAAGATTCAGGGTAAGTAAATCAAGCAAGCTGGCTGTGGCCAGATTGGGATGTGAACTGGCACAGCTCCACATCTCCCTGCAGCAGCGGAGTATGTGTGCCCTGTACTTCACATATGATTTCTTAGAGAAACCAAGCAGTGCTGACAGCTCCTCTTGGTATCCTTGCCTGCCGTCTTGGATTTCAGTGGAAGCATTTCATTTAGTGGGAAGCTGGATAGGGATAGTGCAGTGTCTGAGGGGCAAAGAAACCATCAAATCTAATTTGCAAGTATACCCCATGCCAAGCAGACCCCTCTTCTGAACAAGGCTCATGCCTTACGGAGTGCATGGAGCACGCTAGCAGAATTACTGTGTTTCAGAGTCCAAAGGAAAGCAAGCTGCTGAATTATGCACTGCCAGTCATGGGTACTGCCAAACGCTCTTAGGAAGTTGGCATGAAGTCTGGCAGGGCAGGAGGTGGCAAATGTCATTATAGCTGTGTGGAGGGTGTTAGCCTGGTGTTAGCCTGGTCCTTCTCTGGTCCCACTGGGATATTTCTTAATTTACATGATGGCTGTTCCCAAGATTGTTCCCTGCTCTCTCTGATCCAGCTCTCACAGCAACAGTGGCAGCTTTGCCTGTCCTTGGGGGTGATGTTCTTTGCCTGTAGAGCTGATTAGTGTCGAGTTTCTCCCATTCAGCTTTTCCCAGTGCTTGCTCCTGAGTGCAGCACTATTCTGACCTGGCTGTGAGATTTCCCTGAGGGTGCTTTACAGCTCAGTGTGTGTATGGGAGTAGCAGTAAAAATCCAGTCAGAGATGCTTTTTTCCTCGATTGCTTACCCTCAATTAAGTTCTCCCTGACCGCATGGTCTATTAACATACTGTCTACAAGCCAATACAGACTTGTTCCACCAGGAACTGGCTTGCTGCTAATACTAGACCCACCTGACTTTAAATCAGGCAGCATTGCCTCTTCTTGCCATTTTTAGCACATTCCACTGAACTAATCAGTGTTTTGTGCCTTGAGGGGCTGAGAGGGAGAGACAGTTTACAGTGTCTGTGCAAGTTGTGCTTGACTGGGTATCAGCTCCAGCAAGAGCTATTGTTAGAGTACGTGAATTGTTTTTACTTTCAGCAGCACACAGGGGAAGTCAGGCTGTTGCCCATTGCTGGTGTGGAGGGATCCACCTGCATGTTCCCATTGTGCTGCAGTGGGTGTGTCTGGAAAGCCTTTTTAGAAGACAAAGCCCCATTGTCCCCATAAGGGCTCCCCAAAGGGTGACTTCACACCCCCTTGATCTGTGAAATTGAGTAAATGCAAAGTCACTCTAGCGTTCACTGCAGAGATGTCTCATGGATGCTGCTGGGAATCTTAACCTGGGAATTTGTTCTTGTCAGGGAAACCTGTGTGGACACTATTCCACCAAGTATTTTATCTGTAGCTGGTGCTGCTGGAAGGAGAGGTTATGTATCATGCTGTCTGTGATTTCCTGTTGGAGTGGAGCAAAATTACTCCCTCAGATTAGACTTCTGCCCTTCTTCCCTAGGAAAGAATCACAAGGCCCAGTGTGGAGCACACAGATCCCTCTTGGAGGCCATGTCAGCAGTGCAGGGAGTGACTGGGAGGGTGGCTTGTCAGAAATGTGATGTGTGACATGAGCCCTAATCAAGTGTTGCAGCAGCCTTAGCTGTGACTGGCCCTGTGCAGGAGGGGTGTGCACTTGAATTTACCCTTCCCCTGGAGCTGTGGTCCCTGAGAGCTCTTGTCAGCAGCTCTGGAACACCTACCTTCCAATACCTTATCCTTACCAGGTAGTATTTCTGTCCCCATGTGCATTTGCATAAGCAAAGTCAGGTTGGACTGTTCCAGCTGAGTCTGTCCTGATGCTGCCTTCTTAAGCCCCAAACAAGCTTTCCAGGGTACTCAGGTACATGAGAATGAGACTGGGAATGCACTGAGATTCTGGGAATGAGGCGCATGAGGTGCTCAAAATAACACAGTTCCTAGCAGTACGTGCAGTCAATCACAGGACAGTTGTGGTGGGCTGGGCTTGATGCCATTGCCGGGGCTCACATGGGGATCCAAGCTCTTTGTTCCTTGGGATGGTGGCTGAATGTGGTTTTGGCAATATTAACTTCTTTCCTGGGGTGCTAGAATATGTTTTGGATCAAATTCAGCTCCTAGTTGTGAAATCTAGCAACTAAGGTTAAGTAAACCTTAATCAGACTTCCAATGTTCCCATTAGCCATGTTAGGTAGAACAGCTTTGCGAGGGGCCATTCCCATAAAGTGATAAATGTTCCTTACAAGCTGCTTTGTAGTTGAGTGATCCCACCTGCCCTCTCATGAGGAGTATCATGATAGTATTCAAACCCTTTGAGGATCCTTCAAGAAATTCTCGGAATCAGCATCTCAGCCACGTGCAGAGTGAGACAAGACACAGTTAATGATGTATCTTTCTGTTGATGCTCGTAACCTTTATTTGGTCACTGCTAGAAAGCATATACAATGAATTCCCTTTCCTCCCTCTGGTTATCTTGAAACTTGTGTAGTGTTATGATTTTTCTTTTCATGTAAATTTCATTTCTTTTCATGTAAATTTTGCTTACATGAGGCATTTATGGCAATTCCCATGACTGAATAATCTAAACCAGCAAAAGGACTCTCTTATTACTGAAACCCTGTCTATGGGAAGACTCATGACGGTCTTTCAATGTTAAGCAAGTTTTTTTTCCTGCTAATCTGTTAGCATTTCTTAGTGCAGAGGAAAAGCCTCTAGTGAAAAACTCGTTTTCATTTTTACCAAGTTCATGCTTTTTCTCTCATGTAAGTAAGATCCAGGCTTGTGGGTACCAGAATATCAATGAAACTTAAGATTTTGACTTTAGGAAAATACAAGAAAATTTAATGCAACAGACAGGAGAGAGGTCCAGCACAGATGTCTAATGTGTTAGTTTTATTTGAAGATGGTCTTTCGGTGCTAACGTAAGAAATGTTCTTTAAAAAACATCAAATAAATAAATAAATAAATAAATAAAAATAGGAATAACTTTCTGTTGAGGCGCTTAGAAAGCATCTGGCTTTCGTCTTGGGAGGAAGGGGTGCTGTAAAGCATTCTTCAGAGCAGGGGACAGGGAGGTTGATCCTAATTTCTCCGGGAACCTGCAAACCAAACATGAAATAAATGTTACTAGAATCTGTTTCTGTCTTGGTACGTGTCACCATTGTCAGCAGTGCTTTTAAAAAACCAATACTAGCTTAAATACTAGGCTTAAATTAATTCCATTCTCAAACTGTGTCTTCTGAAAAACTTAAATGAGAAGCTGCTCCTCCCCTGTCCCATGGCATGGAAATGGTCTGTGCTATTCAGTGAAATGGCTTAGACAGGACTCACCATTGCAACCCATCCCGCTCAGGGAGCCAATCCGATCAATCCTCCTCCCAAAACAGCCGGAATCTCTCATCATCCTGGGCATCTGCAGCCCCCTCAGTCTCTTGAGGAAGGGGTCCCTGTAGGACAGAGGGGTGTTGGGTGCAAACCTGCGTTCAGCCTTCTGGTCGTCACTGTCATCGATGAGTTCTGACAGGATCTCCTCCTGGGTTTTGGGTTCTTGCAGCTCAGGATTGGACTCCAGGGCTTCAATCATTGCAAACTTATCCTCCAGTCTCTCCAGCAGAGCCTATAAGAGAAGAATTAAATTAATAAAACTCCTTGTTTTGTGGTCATTTGCTAACTCTTCCAGTCGTTCTGTTCTGCATTCATCAATGGTCCCATAGCCTACCCTAGGGAAACTTGATAGGTTGGATCCCAGCCTTACTGGTGGTCGTTGGGCTCTGTCCTCTGCATTATATCCCTGTTCACAGTAATTCCATCTATAGGAAGATACAGCTTCAGCTAGTGAACTGAATGAAGCTGCTTGCCACCATGTGTATCTTACTGGCAAGGTTAGAAGACATCTTGGCAGAGAAGAAAATGCAATATATGGGTTGCACAGGGAGATACCACTCAGCCCACCAGTGGTACACAGTCTGAGAGAACCTCTAGCCACATAGCCCACTCTTACATTCTCAGAATTTGCTGCTTTGTTCCCCCTGGCTATTTCAATGGACATCACTTGGAGAAGCTCTTGGTGTTTTCACTAATCTCTACCCCAGGGGTTACAGGATTGCTACTCCTTAAAGTAACTGAAAATACCTGTAGGGTAAATTCATGCCTGCTGTGTGATTGCTTCCTGGGTACCATTCTTTGTAATTTGTAAAGCTTTGTGTAACTGGGTTCAGATAACCTCCTCAAGGGCAGCTCAACCAATTAGAGGAATATAATTGCCTATCTCTAGTATTTGAATAGAGAGGAATGAGCCTTATGGCTTGCCTGACAGTGAGTGCATTTGGAAGCCACTCT
Organism: Eulacestoma nigropectus; assembly: GCA_013397775.1. NCBI lineage: Eukaryota > Metazoa > Chordata > Aves > Passeriformes > Eulacestoma > Eulacestoma nigropectus. The sequence continues at coordinate 72,830 of VZTE01005939.1, forward strand.
TTCTGGCTGCTGGAAACAGCCCAGAGGCAGTTTGAGCTTCAACTCTCCTTACCAGTTCAGGGAGTTTGTTCTTAGGGCCTGAGAACATCTTTGAGAAGCTGGTCACTGGTACCAGCCCAAGAAAAGGTTTGAGCTTTTAGATTCCATCAGAGTCTCAAGCTTGTACTGTGCTGTAACAGTGGATTTTCTCTATTATTCATTAAAATTCTTAGCTGGTAATTTTATAGCTCTGGAAGCTTTTCTGGATGAGCCACACTAAATGATTGTGTTATTCCTCTAGTAATATTTCTGGAAGTTTGTCCTTGGGTGCTGCACTTTACCACCTCATTGCTCATCCATATGCAACCAGATCTCTCAAAATCACAAAGCTAGAGCCATATGGCTGCCCCGCATCACTGTTCTGCCATTTAGTGGGATAGACAGAACCCCACCTCAAAGTTTTCTATTTGTTCTTAGGGAGCTACTCTGATGATTTTTTCCTTCTCTGGAACTTTGCTCCCAGGAAGATGTATCTTTAAAAGAAAAAGAACCAAAACCCCAAAGAAGACATCCTACAACATCATAATTTTGGTTCCCACTACTGCCCAGGAGCTCGGGTGAACCTAAGACAGGAGGATATTGCCCTACAGAGCTTCTCTGAACCCCTTTGAAGAGCTGAGGCTTTGTCCCCCAACATGTGATGGCTGATATGGTTATTGTGGTCTGATCATGCAAAAGGAAGGCAAAGCACCACCTCACACTCTGCTAAGCACCCCAGAAGTTTAACCTTGCAAAATGAGAGTCCTCACCTCCATGCTGGCCAGTTCTTTGGCAGGGCTGAGGCTGTAGATAGGGTTGGCTCTGCTGGACTGGAGCTGGATGAGCAGCAGCAAGAGGAAGCCATATAAAAATGAGCCCTTAGTGTCCATGGCGCTGACTTCACTGGGAATAGGGAAGTTCAAGCTGTTTCTTCTGAGATGTCCCTTCAAGTATCTCTCTTCCTTGTCCTGTCGTCTCTCTTCTGAAGCTTGTCTTTTATAGTCTTTGGGTGATCCCTGCTTCCTAGGTTATCAGTGGGTTTATCTTGGGCACATTCCAGTCCCACTGGAGGCATGCAGCTCTGTCAAGGGAAGATTCCCTTTATTAGCTGTCATTAGGCAGCAGCTGCTGTTGCTGAGGAATGTATGTCACAAGTCAGTGATTTCATGTCACTCCCCCTCCTCTAGATACCAGGCGCTGTGATTACATAGTCCAGTTGGAAATTCTTAGCAATTCTCTTTCAAGAGACCCCTATGGTCAGATTTACAGAGATGGGAAACAATCCCGAAACTGCTCTAAACTTTTCTCAGTTAGAAGATTTCCATAAGGAAGTTGCCTTTTACAGGGGAAACAAGAGGCTTTCAGATGAGTATTTGGTGAAGAGTCAAGAATGAAGATAAATCGACTTTTAGAACACCTAAAGTATTGTGCACGCTTTCCTTCTATATATGGAATATGCCCGGCCACCGCATACCACGGAGTGTGCTGAAAATCCCAGATTTGGGCCACTTGTCTTTTCCCATTGCTATCGAGGTGATCTCACCACTGGGGCTTTGTGTTTGTGTGTTACCAACAAGAGCAGTACCTCGATCTGCACCTCAGTGCAGACTGACTGTGGGGACAGCGAGTGCCTCCAGCCCTCTGCGACAACCGGCTTCGGCACCACTGAAAACCACTAGTGTTTATTAACAGCCAAATGTTTAAATAGTGGGATTTCTTTAAACATCAATGGTAAGGCTTGACCCTGCATCAATAAAATTTAAAAAACAGGCAGCCAGATTCAGCAATAATCTTCTTTTACCTTCATACAAGAAAGAAACTTGCTCGATGAGAACTTAAATAGATGGCTTTTGGTGTTATCAGAATCTGTCCCAAAGGAAGAATGGATGAATTTGTGTATATGTGTGTTTTGTGAGGAGTTAAAAAATCTTTAACGTAATATATTAAAAACAAAAAGTATTTATTTGTTTCTTTAGGTGCTGAATGTCTTAAAATTAGCTAGAAGCTGCCTATTCTTAAATGAGAAATTACAAAAGTACAGAATTGCTTCACATTCCTCTTCCATTGGTGTCTTTGTGCATATAGTACAACTAAAAATTAATCTTTTTACAGAAAGGCAAGAGACTTCTAAATCATGAAGCAATGGCTTTTCTTGCATTTTCCTAATGTTTCTTGTTACTTTAAATTGAAACAGCAGCAAATGTATGAGTAAGCTGAATGTCAGTCTAGTAATAATTTGTTGACTCTTCATATGAACATAGATCTTGAGAGAATCTGAGTACACTTTCAAAATAATAATAGAATGATAAAGTATTCCCATGTCTTAAATGTCTAACATGGTGTTTATGTACAAATGTGCACATACTGTTCATATGATCAGCTACCAGAATTATACTAGAAGGGACATTCTCAAGGTTGGGAAGTCACGCTCAAATGCTACTTTTTCCTAATATAGCCCGAAGTCAGCCCAACTCTGTATATGTTCTGATGAAGACCTTTATTATAAGAGCTCTCTCTATTTTTCCTCAATGCTTTATTCTTTCAGAACATGGAGGCAATACTAGTTTTTTGTATTATTGTGTGCTCCAACACTTTCTTATTTTGTGCTTTTAAAAAATAACTAAGATCCTGATAGCTTCTTTTTTTAAATTAACACTCTATACTGCAGTGTCTGTATAATTCATTAATTAGTAACAAGTATTCTTTTCCTGCTGCTCTTGGTGTGTGTATGTTTGTTTGTGCCAAGGTGTAACTTTGTTTTGTAAACTGCAAAAGTGGGAGAAGATAAACCAGAATTATTCATTAATTTTGAGTGTCCAATTTAAGATAATTAGAATCTGTTGTTGTTGTATTTTTAATTTCTTTCACACCCCTCCACGCACTAAGTATTCCCTAGTGCTCTCTCTGTACAAAAACTTCTTGTAGCTTGCTCTGAGTTTTCCTTTGTGTCTGTTTTTTTTTTTTTGTACAGCAGCCCCTGGGGCACAAACCCAGCAGCAAGAAATTGAGGGACACAATATTAATCTCAGATGTGAAATAATTTGCTTTGAGTGACCTGTCCCTGTGAAACAATCTAATTTTCCAGGATTTTAGTCATTAAGTTGGACCCTGAGATACTCCTTTCTTTACTGGTTTGTTCCTTTTCATCTTCTGTGTTCCATGGCAGATAAATAAGATGCAGCAGCATGACTTCAGCCTCGACAATACTTTTCTAAGACAGGGAGCTTTTGTGCTTTATTTCGTGTACAATGTAGTGAAGTGTAGAGATGGGATAAAGTGGCTGCCTGTCACAGTAGCTGTTGTATTTTCACAGCCAAATTCTGCCCTCAATTATCCATCTTGCCAGTGCTGCCAAAGCAAATGGGGTGTGAAATGTCAGAACTCAGATCATCATTGTTAAAGCTATAAAACTCACTTGTTTGTTTATCTCATTGTCATCAAGCTGGTAAATTAATATGAACTTTAGGCTTTATAGCCCAGCAGTGGAGAGTCAAGATCTAGGCATTGCCCATGCTCAGCTGGGCATTTCCCTAGTAAAATGTCTGCCTTAACAGGGCAGCAGTTCTTCTAAAAGGCTTACTGTGACTGGTTTTAGGATTGGGAATCTGGCACATTTCCCCCGCATCCCAGGGTATGGGATGGGAAGTGTGGGGACATGAGGCTCCGTTGGAGCAGCTCTGGTTGCTCAGATCAGAGAGGGAGAGCACCGAGGGTGCTGCTGGCAGCCTGCGTGTGGATCCTGTGATGAGGAGGATGGACAGAGCTCAGCTGAGGTGACATTGTCCCTTCCCCAGCAAGATGATTCTATGTCCTTGATTTCAGCCCTGTAAGGCTAAGGACCATAAACCTGGGGGCTAGTGCCATGTGGGTTCCATCTGCTGATGGATAGACCTGCCTTAAGTGCTGCCCTGAGCTGCTGCACATCCTTCCGGTGATGCCCATTCTCCTACTGCTATTCTGTGCTGAAGAGTGTGAGCTGGTTGTACAGAGCCTTCTGTTCTGAGGAAGAGGTTGGATTTGGATTCCTTTCATCTCCCAGTGACAAAACCTTTGACAAAACTATGCCACACCCCACCCAGGCTCTCTTTCCCTGCACTTTAGTTAGATTGAGAAGGAAATGAAGAGATGAGGCCGTCAGACAAGAATCTAAACAGAAATGTAAAAATGTCTGAAGTGACCATACTGCAATTAAGTGGTGCCTCACTTTTTCCAAGGGGAGAAATTAATTTTCATGCTAAACACGGATTGTTTCTCCTGGTAATCGGGATATATTATCTCTGTGTTGCGGCTGCCCCTTCCTTTGCTGGACTTTCCAGGCTCAGTGCAGGCTGCAGAGAGCCCCGGGCAGGCGGAGGGAGGCCGGCGCGGCCGGCACTCGGCGTGCGGGACGATTGGCATCTGTCCCGGGTGCTGAAGCCCTCGCGGCCCTTCGCCTGCACCGGCAGCCGCTGCCAGGTGTATTTTCAAAGCGATGGACCCCCTCTGTCCTTAGAGGTCCCCCCATGCCGGTCTGCCGTGCCAAGCCTGGCAGTCATACCAGCGGCTTAGCCCATGGCACAGGGGCATGTGTAGGACACTACCTGGAGTTAACCCCGAGCCCAGTGCGTACCTCCGGGGAGGATTCCCTGGTAGCAGCAGTGAAGCCATCGGGAAAGGCATCCCGGCTCACTGCCACGGTCCCAGAGCTGGCAGCGGTGCCTGGCAGTGCCACTTCAGTCCAGCGTGGAGGGTCACTGATGTAGTCCTGGAAGGATGCAACCACCATCCTTCCTGCTGCTGCGACCCTCCAGCAAAAGGCTTGTCCAGAACGGGTGGGATGTTCTGGCCAGGGTCAGGACTGAAGCCCTTAGAGCAGAGGGAGAGGAGCGCTCTGGAGGGGATTTCTGTATCCTCTGATCATTTGCTAAACCGTGACCGAAAAAAAAAACACTCAAAAAAAGGCAATGTAGGCTTTGTAAAAAGTTTATTGCTCCGTACCCCACTGTCGTGGCGGGTCCGAGGGCAGCCTGGTGGTGTGGCTGCTGAACGCTGGCCTGGAGACTCAGGAAGCTCTTGGGAGCCGGTCCCGGCTTCAGCTTCTCCATCTGCTCCAGAAACCTGTGAAAGAAGCTCAGAGAGCTACGGGGGAAGCCGCTCCGAGGCTTTCAGCCGGGGACAGCGGCAGCTCCCGGCGGCTGCCCCGGCCTGCCGTGCTCCGCCTCGACATATAGGGGCTTTGTGCTGGTCGCATCCCAGCCCCATCTGCGCGCCGGTCCTCTCCATCCTCGTCCCAAAGCAGCAGCAGAAGTGCCTCCGTCTGAGGGAGGACAGGAGGCTCATCCTCTGGCTTTATCCCTCCGCCGGCTGGGAAGGTCTGGGGCCAGGACCAGAGTCTCCGCCCGGCCGCTCTCCGCCCCCGGGAGCTCCCACTTGGAGCCCCCGTCCTCAGTCCCGGCCACCGGCTGGTCTCCCAGGCTCGGTTCCCCTTCCTCTTCCCGGAGCTGCCGCAGCAATTCCTGGAGAGGGAAGGAGAGGAGGGCTAGGGAGCCCCGCTCCTGCCACTTCGTCCCGGCGGGACAGGTGCGGGTGGCCGCCCTGGGAGCCCCGGCCCCGGTGCCTGCAGGGACCGCAGCTCAGCACTGAGCTCCTCGCCGGCCGCCTGCTCTCCTGCCCACGGCATAACGAGCTGCAGCAGCGAGGCCCCGCAGCAGAGCCAGGAGCTGCATCCTATCCCTATCCCTATCCCTATCCCTATCCCTATCCCTATCCCTATCCCTATCCCTATCCCTATCCCATCGTCATCTCGATACTGTATTGCTTCCTTGCCCATGGATGCCTGTCGTTATATCTCCACTCTGCCCGGAGGGAGCTCATCTGCCTCCTGCCAGATCCCTGCAGGAGCCAAAGTGCTGCACTGTGCCCTCTGGCTTCCATAAGGGAACTGGTTGCAACTGCCCCACAGGTCACCCTCTAGGACCTAGGGGTCTTCTGAGTGCAGCATCTGCTCCAGAGGGAGACAATTGCCCTTAGTCATCTCCCCTCCTGGCAGTGCCCATTTTCCCAGTGATTTCCTCTCCCTCCGCTCTCCATCACTGTTAGGTAGGAGTTGATGCAGTGAAAGAACCTTGCACTTTCAGCCTGTTTGCTCTGCCTCAGACACACAGGAGCTGAGAGCTGGGTTGCTTTCCCCTCCAAGGGGCTGAGGGATGGATCATTTCTCTGTGGGGGAGACAACTGGGAGGAACTTAAAATGTTCATCTGACTGCAGCAGCTCTTGGGACAACAGCTTTTTTTTCTCTGTATACAAATTTTTGTGCTATGTGAGTAGACCATGTCCTGAGAATTTGGTTTAGGAGATTTTCCTTCTTTGAAAGTTCCTCTGATGATGGTTCTCTGACATTGTCACCAAACTCTTGCCTTTGTAACCCTTCCCTCTGTAAGAGGCAGAGCAGCAGACAGGGTCCTTTCATTCACCACCTGGGTAATATTAAAGCAATTTCACTAAGCCTCTGCCTTCTGCCCTCTTCACTTGCTTACAATGGAAGCAAATGAGCAATATCAACTGGTGTGCGACAGTGATTTTTGCATCCAGCTGTTTTTACACCTGGCAAGTGAGTTTGTTTAAAGCAACACAGCAAAGAACCTGGCAGAGAAAGGAGATGTGTGTTTTGAAAGCACGGTACCTGAATGAAGGAAGATCACGTCAGGTGAGAGGGTTATTGATAGAGGATGAAAGCAGATCTGGGTGAGGATGTGCATTATCCTCAATTTTGTGTGTACTGAAGACAGACAGAAGTGGAAAGGGATAGAGCAGTGAGACTCAACAGGATCTGTGTGATGATCAAGGGGAATAAATACAACTGGCCCTCTATTAATAAACTAGCCAGAAGTGAGTCTTGGATGAGAACAAATCTTGATTGCTGCCTAACATCACTTAACATCAGGTACCCCAAAAGCACATATATTTGAGAAAGATATCTGTATGTTTCTTTCTGTGTAGGAGTACTTTTATTGGAGGCTTTTCTCCTCAGCAACTTCTGTAACCCTGGTCTGTAAATTCAGGCACTGCTGCTTAGCAAAGATGGAAATGGCACAGCTAGAGAAGAGCTTCCCCCATCTGGCTGGCATCCTCACTTCAAAGCTTAGCTTTGATTATTTAAATGCTAATAGAACTTAGCAAATTACCTAAAGTACAAACACACCTGGCTTCAGTCCTGAGGATCTAATTATAGAGCCTTTTATGTGAAATAAATTGTTCTTGCTTTCAGAAAAGTGCCTTTTTTAAATGTTCCCACAAAATGCCAGGTGATGGGATGGCACATTACCAGCTCGACCTCTGTAATTGCAACTCTTATCTGTTTCTTATTCATCTTCTGTAGGATTCTGTTCACAAGTGCTTACAGCTCAGACTTCAACCTCCTCTGACCTCTGTTATTTTTCTGCAAATAAACTTCAGTAGCACTTGTCCTTCACTGGGTTTTCAGCGAAATTTCAACTTTAAGAAGCCTTTATGTCTGTGAGAACATCCCTGCTCTAGAGTTACTGGGAGCTGGGAACAAGCTTTAGACTCAGGATTATTAGAAAGAAGGCTGTAACCTTTCCATTAGCACCAGCTGTAAAGAGATACTGGCTCTACATTGTTTGACACCCTGATGTCCATGGGCTGTGTGGATTAACCTTTCTACCACATGGGCTGCACCTGGGCCAGCTCAGGGGTTGCACACCTGAAGACAGACTCTGAGAAAGCTGGATGCTTTCTGTTAAGCTCTCCCAAGCAAGGGGGAGCAGGTCTGCTTCTTCTTAGCCTAAGTAAATAGTTGGTTTTAAGCCATGTATAGACTAGCTATTGGTATGGAATTATGCTGGAAGATGAAAGAATAACACAGTTTTCATTCTGGACTTTAATTCTTTATTTGACTGGTGGAAATCTTAATTTTCTTGTGATTTTTTCTTAGAAATGGCAATACAGAGTGTAATAAATTCATTATGGACTAATCCATCATTGGAGAGCTTGTACTCAGGGCTGTCTATGTAAAGAGCAACAAGTATCTATTCAGGGCATTTTCACAGTTGCTGCTGCTTTGTTATTAAAGTTAACTTAAACAGATTAACCAGCAAACAACATAAGACCTAACCAAAAATGTTAAAAAAAGAAGCCTTCAGCCTTCAGGATATGTTTTTCAATTTTCTTCTCAGTACTTTGAAATACCTGGATCTGCCTATGGAAGAGTAGGGTGCCTTTGAATTTCCTTCAAAGAAGGGTAGTATTGTTTTGGGGTTAGTTTTTTTGTTGTTTGGTTGGGGTTTTTTGTTTCTTTTTTTTTTTTTTTTAATAAGATGAGGTATACTACTAAGAAAAATTTGTTTTCCTCCATCAGTGGCAGATCTAAATGCAGGGTCACTGCTTTCTAGTGATGTCTGCTAGGAGAGCTGCCCTTCATTCAAATTGTCAGAGACTTGGGGCTTTGTATCCTGGTTTCTGTTTACCAGACAGCAGCCCTCTGAAATGCTCCTGAATTCTAGTGTCTAACTGCAAACTAGGGCTCTGTTTCAGAAATGAAATATGAACAAATCACACAGCAAACCTTGAAGCAAATTTGTTACATTATGGAAAACAGTTTATTACCTGTGACATAATGAAACTTGTTTATTTATACATTCAGTAAACCAACAGTACAAATGTAGTTTTCTGTAATTAATTTTCAGATAGATATTCACAAATAACTACTCTGATACAAGCAGGCAGTACAGCAAAGGTGTGTTCTGTTGGCCAAGTATATCAGGGGAAAGGTGGCTGCATTTGCTCAGTACATCATGTAGTAGATGGATTAGCTGGGCCAATATGAAAAAGAGCTGAATATCTCGCTGAAAGGCAAGAGGTGCTTTGAAACCCCAAAGTCAGTCCTGTCAATAAAGAAGAGGAATAAGTAACAGAAAGAGAAGTGTACAGGATTTCACACATGGAAGTTAACTGATTTCTTACTGTTCTAATGGCAGATTTAGCTCCACTGTTCTGCTTAGAGTTTGTTTGGATTGAAACAAGTATCCCTGGGGAGCTGGTGAAAAACCTCTCTGATCGTCTAAGACAAGATGAAATGCTTACAGCTGACTCAGAGGGAGGAGGGAAAGCGGGTAAAGCAGAGATGTGGCATTCACAGGTTTTAAGTCTATATCTGAAGACAGTGAATTCTGAGGAAGGTAAAATAGTAGACTGTGTTTGTGATAGGAGGGTAAAAGTTACTTTAAGGCACCATTTCCTTGAAGTTGAATTAACTCTGCTCTTTTGCATATTTCTGCAAGTTATACATGAATACACAGACCAGCAGCCTCTGGCTTTCTCTTACCATAGTGAAGAGTCAGCATCCTAGTCCACTCAGTGACCCAATTCTGTCTAGCCTGACACCAAAACAGCCCCTGGAGAGGCCCTTTTTGCTTCTGCCTTGGTATCTACGGGATAAACTCAGGAGGTCGCTGAAGAATCTCCGGATTACACCGTCACCCATGGACATGCTCTCGGGCTGGTCCCTGGTGTTTTGGATCCACTGGAGTTCAGTGTCTTGCTGATCAAAGACACCTGGTGGGATCAGGTCATCTTGCTCATGGTCCCTCTCTTCTGAGACCAGGGAATGCTCCAGGTCCTCATCTAACAATTTGGACAGACTCTGGAAAAAGGGAAGAGTAGAAGGTGGAAAGGGAAGAGAGGAGAAGGAGGGGTTTTGGGAACTCTCATTACTTCTGTATAAGCCATACTCAGTGCTAAGTTTGAGGACATATTTCTGAGCTGCCAGACTGCCAGTTAAGTCTTTCCTGGAACTGGGCATATGGGATAAATTGTGAAAAAATTGAAAAAGGCCTGATAAATTGTGAATAAGGAACAAGAAAAAATAGTTGATATCTAAGACAATTAATGCAATGGCAGGAGACATGCTGAAATTGGTTCTAAAGGATTATGTTATACATTTCTTTATGCACTGGGAGGTTACTTCATATGTGGCAATGCCAGCTCCCTAGTGCAGTAAATGAAATGTGTTTTATAATGACTTGGAATTCCTGCACAAACAAATACTTATAGGTACACATACACACTTTCTCTTTTTCATATATTCTACACCTGGTAGTCGCAAGCAGGGGCTGCATTGCAGCACAACTGAGCTGAGGAGGAAGTCCTGCAGGTACAACCCCTTAATTCCTTTTTCAGCTAAAACCAGGGGCTTCAGGGAGGAGCATGCAGGTGACTGCTCTAGGGCTTTACATCACAGTCCTTCCAGAATAATTTCTTTTACTCCAAAAGCTTATTGCTTCAGTCAGTCACAGGATGACCCTAAATGTACAATCCCCTAACTGAACCCACAGGAAAAACCTCCAAACATTTTCCTTTCAATTGCCTCATGTGATTAGAAATTAAAATCCAGTGATCAATGACTTTAGTTTCTTCTGTTTAATAAATCTGTGTCTGTCCATCTCAGCATTCCTGCTGTCATGATGTCTCTTTAAGCTGGGGTCAGAAGAAACAGAGCTCATCTGACGTGTCTAATTCCTAAAGAAGCATCAGCTTCTTTCAGCTCTATTGAGCAGCCAGTCACTTACCTGTAAGCTGGAAATGGATCTGGCCCCTGCCTGGTTTTGACTGACAATAAGCAGCAGAAGGAATCCAGGGCAAAAAAGAAGTTTCAGATTCATGTTTGGTGTCTCTGATTTCTCTTCCCTTAAGTCTCTCCAGTTCAATGTTGCTCTGTGTCTCCAGCTATCAGCATTTATATATTCCTCCAACTCCTCCCAAGTCTACGTTTTGAGATCCTGCTAGTGCAAGGATTGGTTTGAGGTTTTGATCTGTTTTCATTGACCTAGGAGGAGGAGGAGGTGGAGGAGGAGGGAGGAAATAATTCTCTTTTCTGATGGTGAATTAAAAGAGCATTTTCCACTTAGGCAATGCAGCATCATTCTGCTGTCTTTGTGCTCACTGATGTACATGAGTGAGTACAGCTCCTTGGGCTGACTGCTAAACCTTTTTCATCTAGAGAAAAATAGTTGTGAGAGAATTATAAAGTGAGACAGGAAGTGAATGGTATCCATGACACATTCACCTGGCTCCTTTGTCGCTGTGAAACACCAAACCAGAGGGATGGGCTAAGAAAACATGCTGTGTAAGAAACGAGTGTTATTGCATAATAATATGATATTATAACATAATAATACAACTTATTAATATGATGTTATTGACTTAAGAGATGAAAGAGTGTGATTCGGAGAAGAAGGGAAAACCAAGTATTAAAAATATGACGAGTTGCAATCGTTACTGGTCTGAATGACTGTGAGTGTGGCCAAAACCAGGCTGACATGTACAGACAACTTCTACAAGGCTTAAGTTGAGGAAGAAAGTCCTCTTTCCCTGGATCCAGCTTAAAATAGTTCCTTTATGTGATCTTTCTCAGTCTATTGTGCACAATTTATATTAAATCTGCAATCAGTCTGAAAGGAAGAACAGGCTTGAAATTTGGCTTCACTGAAAAATTGAAATGTTCCTGAGTATGCAATAATACATCTTGCCCTTTCAAGGCATTTTTGCACACATGTGATGCACAGAGTTAAAGGCCATCAAGTTGGATCTACATGGAGGAAATGGAAATGAAAGACCATCTGGCATTTTTCGTCTGATATTTGAGTTACTGAAAGCTTGCAAACCAGTTTTCAGTATCAACTTGTTGGTCCTGGAAGCTTGGAAAAAAAATTTCTGTGATGTGCCAGCAGGTTTAATGTTTTCAATGTTTTTTTCATGTGCAGATCAGTTTAAGGCATAATTTTAAGTGTCTCTAGAAAAGGGTGTTGTAAGGAGACATCTTATAAACATCCCTCTGTGATGGACAGGGAAGTCTGATGTTATTATATTGTTGGGATTTTTTTGTTGTTGATGTTGGAGAAAACCACATTTGATATGAATCTTATTAGTAAATGAAATCATCATCCCAGAGGTTTGAGGTGTGTACTTCACAATGTAACAACACAGTAAGAGAAGGTCAGGGCAGTTTCAGGTTAATCTTTTCTCCTCTGCAAAAGCCCAGGATTGTTTTGTTGCTTTGATTGGCTTGTCACAGGTCTGCATGATGTGGATAATAAATCTTCTGGACCTCGAGATCTCTGAAGTTGTTTTGAGGTTCTGCTGAGTTGTCTCTCTGGTTACTATTGGACATTCATATACTAGCACAGTCCTCATCTATGACTATGTTGGTAAAAGAATAATTAAGGCTGGACAGGACTTCTTGAGGTCTGTGGTGCAATCTTGTGCTAAAGCAGAGCCAACTTAGATGAAATTTCTCAATGCCTTGTCAAGTTGAATTTTGAAAACCTTCAAGAAACAACGATTTACTAATATCTGCTTGGAATTTTTCCTGTTGCCATTTGTGTCATTGCCTCTCATCCTAGTGCATTGCAGCTGAATGCTGTCCATAAGCACAACAGAAGGATGTTCCATCTCCCCAAACAATGACATTCCATGTGAATGTGTTTCAGAGAGGGCTGCGTAACACAGACAGCAAGGGCAGCTTCAGTCCAGGTAGCCCACAGCTGAGTTCAGATCAGATTTGGTGCAGTGGCAAGAAGTAGTTAGAAACAGAAAGCTATCCAGGAAATGTCTCTGCTGTACGTTCCAGATCTTCTCAGGGCTCAGACTAGGATCAAACTCAGTGTCTGAATATTCACAGAGATCTATCATTGAGGTGGTGCAGCTAAGACAGAGACTTCAGCACAAACATCAGCCTATAAGAAGGGAGGAACCCCTGAGGACAGTAGAAAATATTTTGGAGGTAGGAAATGGCTTTGTGTCCCTTCTTGAAGTGTTACTTTGTATGGCAAATCCTTCATATAGGGTGGAAGGAAGTATCAAGAAGGCAGCAGGTTGACGTGTGTTGCTCATCTCCAACAATAAATTGTTTTCCAGCTTCCTGAGATATTTCTCCTGTATCAGCAGAAATCTGATTAAAGAGTAGGATTAGGGTAAACTGTTACTCTGGAGATATACCTGCCTCATCCCGTGAGGAAGCCGAGCTCTGAAACTGATAGCACATCAACTAGGCTTAGGTAGGTATCATTAGAGCACAGCTGCAGTAACTCATCTTCCTCCTTCCTAGCTCAGTGACCCCTTTAGCCTCCCTCTCCTTCCCAGCTGCTCAGGCCAACATTCCCTGGCTGGCTGAAAGGGCAGTGACGTGTCTGCAGCGCTTTCATCACAGTGGGATCGCTGAGTCCATGAGGGAAGCTAGCACCAGGGGCCCCTCACTAAGACATTAACATTTAGCTGTGGTCTCCAAGGATTTGCCTGGTGTCCCCCTCCCCTGCCCTCTCCCAAGTGGGCTGGAGCTGGACTCTGCAGGCTCAGTGCGTGGCATCACCACAAGCCCAGGCCTGGCCGGTCAGTGCCCAGCTGCAGGAGCTCTCTTTGCTCTTCTGACACTTCCCTGCCTTTGCCTTTGGTGGTGGGCTGACAGCAGGGCCCAGCTGCAGGAGGGGACACAGGGGATCTGCAGCAGCAGTTCTCCATCCTGAGAAGGGACTGAGCACAGAGGCTGAGCTCACTCACCCAGGGTACAGCTGGCATGTATTGGCTGCATCTGCTCCAGCACAATCCAGAGGAGAGTTTGGTCCCTGCCTTAGGGATGGCTGGGACTGGGAGGATCTGGAATCTCCTGATGTCTGAGATAGCCCATCTATGGGGAATAAACCAAGCCTTCACTATCAGGTAACTTGGAAGGAGCTTCCCTTGTGGGTGGTCATCCCATAGGGCCACTGCACACTGTTCTGTCTCCTCTTCCTGTCCCGCAGCACCTTCTGTGGGATGGTAAAGGCCAGTAAAGGGACAGAGTCACTGCTGGCACTACTCTGCTCTGGGGTCCCGAGGATATATTTACCTTTGATCTGTTCTGTACTCATTAATTAATGCTCACTAATCTCTTTGAATGGATGAAGAGGGGATGTTTTCCTCTCTAGCCCTTTGGCATAAGAAGAGGCCAAGGCCACCTGAGGACAAGGAGGGCAGCAGGCTGGCATTTAGTAGCAGGTTGTAGGTGGTTCTGGAGCACTGGGTTTTGATGGCAAAATTTTAATTTTAGGTTTGTTAGGCACATTTATCACATTCCTCTGATGCTAATGAAGCCCAACAGGGAAGCTGCAGTGAGGGAGGGGAGAGCCTAACATGCATCATAAAACAGATCCTCAAACAAACAGGAAACAAGCTGAGGAATTCAGAGCAATGGCACAAGACCCTGGTGAGAGGCAGAGACCTAAAGAAGTACTCATGTTCCATAAATCCTCACCTGAAACTCTTTTTTTGGCTAAGCTTCATCTTTAGCAAAATGAGCAGCATCTGTTCATCTTGTTTTGGAAAGGTGGGAATGTCTAGATGGGCAAATAGATACTCACAGTCCAGCTGCAACAAGGATCAGCTGTGGTTCTAAGCCATGTAGGTCTTTTTAGTCCTGTGGCAGCCATTCTTGCTTCCCCATGATCTTTAAGTTGGATCTCAGAAATTCATAGGCAGATCTTGCACTAAACTGCTCAGAATTCAAGTTTTTTCATTCTCTGTGTTTTATGAGACACTTTTGGTGTTTGAATTGAGGTCTAATTTGTCTACATGTTATTGCCTTACTGTAGAAAGGCTGGACTTTCAGTGGGAGCAGCTGCATGCAGGGAAGTTGTGGTGGTAGTCTGCACTTTCTAACCTCTGACAGGAGAGAGAAAGAGAACCCTTTGTGGGCAGCATGGACATGACATACCCCCAGTTGTTTTGAGCTGGGACATTTACCCAGCCCAACTAGAAGGTCCCTCCTGTGAGATCCCATCTGGGCTCTTCACTTGGTTATTGAGGCGTGTGGTGACCTCTCCTGGTGAGTGGAGAATGTGCCTCAAGTTCGAGAGCAACTTCTTAAAACAGAGAAACAACAGACCAGACACTGAGAGATTTCGATAAAATGATTACTTCATAATCAAAAACATAGTACATGCACTACAACAAAGGGCTGAGTGGCTCTTTTTCAGGGTTTAGCCATGGAAGCGTGTGTGAGTGGTCATGTCTTGGGAAGGGCCATGGTATGTGTGTGGTATATGAATGGTTGTGCTGATATTTAAAAGTTTGAGTGTCATATGGATGGTTGAGTTTAGTTCAACATTAGATATGTTGATCTGGACTCTCATAATGGATTTTGCAGAATGTAAGTTTGTGTAAGAAGAGATGGGTGTAGGGAGGACATTTCTTAAGCAATTTATCTGGGATAACACTTCCCAGGTTTTTCTTTGCAACTCAGCTCATCCTGGCATAGCTGGGAATAGTGTCACCAGTGCCCATTGATCAAGGTTTTCTTGCCAAGCAGCCAAATCAAAGGGCAAGAGGTCACACTATCCCATTGTGCTATTTATTGCTGCATGCCATTTGTCAGTGTGGAGCATGCAGAAGGAGAAGCCATTTCTAGAAATGGCTAAACAGCTACAGGAATGAAATGGCACCTGTCCTAGAAGTTGCAGTGGTTGTTTACTTCCCTTCTCCCTCCCCTAAGAGATTGGTCATGAACCTAAAAATAACCTAACTAACTAAAAATGCGATCATTACACAAAGCCTGTCCTCCACAAAACCCTCAGCAGATTTTGTTCAGCCTGTGAGAGTGGCACTGTACATAACCTCAATTTTGTATTCCCGGAGCAGGATCCCAATTGTCCATTAGTCTTGACATATCTCAGATTTGTAGACTTCGCCTGACTAGAGAGTGGTGCAGGTTGGTCCCTGTGTTTTGAGAACAGGGAGGTAAGCTACCCTGATTTTTGTTTGGTATTCATGCATGTATTCTTCTTTTTCCTGCTAACATTTATGGTCCTTTTCATCAATGCTTCTCATCAGTTCAGGTACAACTGCACACTTGTATGTACCCACACTTGCTTATTGTGATTAGAAGGCAAATCCTTAATGTCAAGCATTACAAGCAGTTGGTTGTGCCAGGATGGCCATTCTGGAATTTTGCAGTGGATGCATATTAGGCTGCATGTGAACAGAGAGCCCCTTCTTGCCTTGGGTGGGTGAGCTGCAGTGGGAAGGATGCAGCTTCATCCAGATCTTAGAAAAGCCGCTCTCCCTCAGGAACTCAGTGTGGCTATGGTGGCTCTTATCACCCGCTGTTCTTGATTTGACAACCCTTCTTTGTTTTCCCAGAAAATATTCACTGTGTTTGCCAAGCTTCTGGAAATAGCTGCAGCCTTTTGTGGTGGAGGGTGGCATGGCTGTGGGCCAGAGGGGCAGGATATTTTAGCTGTTGCTTCTCAGCACAGCGTGATGGGTGAGCAGCCTTTCAAAAACTAACACTCCTAAAGCTGTGATAAGGTGCTCAGGCTACAGGGCTGGAGGCTGTGTTCATGCTTGAGATAAAGTCCACTGTCAGCACCACATTCACACCTCCCCTGTCACACCAGGCACCCCATGGTCCTGCCTGCCATTCCCACCAGTCACTTGCTGCAAAGCCTCAGCGTGAGGGGATCAGGCCCTGTGCTGCTGTCACCAGGGGCTGCACAGCTCCATGTGCCCTTGTGGTGACATTGAGCTGGTTAGAGGGAATAGTGTGGGGTGGAAGAGATTTGTCACCAAGGATTGTCACCCAGAACTTTGGTCTCAACCACTTTCCCTTGGGATGCACTGTCTGGATAAAAGAGGAATGGGTGGAGTAGTGTATGCCAAGTGTGAGCTGGGGGATGTACAGTGCCATGGCTGCTTCCCCGTGTGGGTGCAAACACCAAATGCATTCTCTGAAACAACAGAAATTGGGGGCAGGCAGTTAAATCTGCCTGTAGATGGTGAGGAAAGCAATGATTTCTCCCAAGTTACTTACAGTCTCACTCTGTAAAAGTTAATTTGGAGTAAATTGTTTAGTGTCTATGGGCTGGCATTCATTTAATTAATTTATGGGGACAAAAGACACTTGTGTTAAGCAACTGAATGCCACTAGGAAACGGAAGCTTTTGGGGCTGTGCCAATGGGCAAAAGAATCATTCCTGTAATCAAGATAGTTTAATCACTGCAAAACCCAGAGTTTAAACTGGTCCTTCAGGATGAGGACTGGTTCAAAGGTTTCCACCTACACATATGGTGTCAGCTTCAGCTCACAAAAGTGCTTCTTTGTAATGGCAAGGTGTGTCATTCCCACACTTTCAATGGACTTATATGGATGGGGAAATTAACAGAATTTTTCACCAAAGTTCTCTGTTGACCAAGTCATTGGAGAATTAAGGTTGCTGCTTAAGTTAATATGACTGTTAACCATATTGGGAAGCCAAGAAACTGGTTGCTGTCAATCAGCTGCACAGATACAGCTGCAGTTCTCTCTCCCTCTCTCGAGGTGTTTCAGTCCAAACCTTGAAAGATTTTCAACCTATATGGGACTAAACTCTCTACTGTCATGAATGTTACAGGTCTATTGCTGCAGGGAAGGCTTTGGCTCTTCGCACAAATAAAACCATTGGCGTACAGCTCCCAGTGAGCACAGTCAGCTTCATGTGTGCCAGTCTGTTTGTACCCAGTGGAGCAGTCAGGCTTGAGTAGCAGCTGCACATGGAGGGCTTGTTCAGTGTGTCTGTGTGTGCCTGATAGGCTGTAGGAAATGTTGGACTCACTTCCCTCCATGGCCTGTTAAAAGGGGGCCCCAGATGCCACCCTTAAGCCATAGCTTAAACACCCAGGTAACATTGCTGTGCCCCTCTGCAGTGAGTAGAATGTCCGAGTCTAAGTCTGATCTGTGTCTCTCTGAACTTCCTGATCATGGGAGCAATTTATTCTGTGTATTCATTCACTCTATCCCCCAAGACTGGGTTCTATCTGCTCTGCTTTTCAAGTTGGATGGGAAAGCTATGCAAGAATAAGCAGTAATGGAAAGGTGGGGTAAGAATACAGCCACACAGTCTGCTTTTTATAGAAAATAGTGCTTCACTGCTTTCTGAAACATGGGAGAGCCCTCCAAAGGGCCTTCATTTGAGCACTCAAAACCCATCTTTGAAAAAAACTTCTTTATGAACAGTTGCCTATGCTTTAAATGTCATAACTGTGTTTAATTAAAACCAACACATCAGTATGAGTTGCACAGCAGATAGAGGCCACAGAACCTCAGAAGCAGAAAATGTTTTTAGTATCCCTTTCCCACTGGAGATTCTTCACATAATTTCTGTGTTGTTTGACCAAGAGGATTTGTTTTACCCTGTCACCTCCCCAAGGATAACAGCACATGTTTTGCGTAGTGTTGAAGTGTGAAGACCATTGTGAGCCATGACATCATATCTCAGGCCAGAGCAGATCAGGAAATGACCAAGAAGGCCTAAAATGTTGGCCATGGGAAGAATGAACATTCTTCAGCCTAGATAGGTCAGATGCACCTGACAAGTCTAATAGGACAAGGAAATCTTTCACACTTTAGCACATGATGATATTTTAGTGCAGAGAGATGGTTTGTGAGAGGCAGAGGTGAATCAGGGTGCAAATCCTCTAGATGACACACTAATAAATCAGAGCTGCTCTCACACAGTAAAGAGTAAAGGGAATATGGGCCTGAATAGCTAGACTGCTCCAAATCTGACCTTTGTTTAACTTCAGGAGGCTTAAAATGCATTCTGGGTCTCAACTTCCAATCACAGCTAGAATAGTAATTCCCTCCAGATATATCAAAATCACTAGTGAGAAAAGACAGATATATTAATGGCTATGGCTTTTTATGGGGGTGGAAGGGAAGGAAGCTAGTAATAGGAGAAAAACAGCAAACTACATTTTCTAGAAAATTTAATGGTGTTTTGCAAAAACAAACCATTATAAATATTGGTTCTTAAACTTAATAGTTTCAACTATTTTTAACTGCGGTAAACTAGAAGATTAGTCAGTTTAAAAAATAATTTTTAAAAAGGGAGTCAGGGAGGTTTATAACCTAAATTATCTGTGAGGTCTTACTCAGTGGGTTACAAAGATGAGGGCTTGTTTTGGTCCAAGGTTCCATGAGTTGATCACTGAAGTCAGAGCCAAGATGAGCCTTTGGGTTCATGGGCTGGGTCATTTGGACTCATTTTGCCCACAGCACAAGAAACCTTCGTCAAAGTTCAAACAGACCTGACTTGCAGATAGGTCTCTTGTTCTCTTGCTGCTGGTTTTGTAGGTAATCTGTTCTCTAAATTGCTAGAGAACATTTCACTCTGTTCATCTCTCACTTTGTATCAAGTACTGAGAGCAGGATGACTTAAACCAAGACTTAGCTGCTTTAGGTCTTTTATTATATAATTGTATGGGGGAGAGGATTGGCCACTGATTTAAGTATTGCTTTGAGAAGTGGAAATGTGCATGACTTTGATGATCTGGCCTGCAGTCTAAGCAACTGTATTTCTGCCCTGCAAAAATGTGTGTGTGATGCACCCCGTGGCATGAAGTGAGGTTGTTGTCTGTGCATCTTTACAGTCGTAGGGCAAGAATGAATGAGAGCTTTTGCAGGTACTCAGTAATTGCCTCATGACCAGAAAGTTTCTATTGGAAGAGAGAGTCTGCATTTAAAACTTTCATACTTCCCCACTGTAACACTATGTGGCTTTCCAGAGCTGTTTGTCGCACATCCCTAATCATTATACCACTGTACTTTAAGCCTCAGAACAGATCTCTGCTTGTGCAGGTCTGAGAGCTTGACCTGGTACTCCTTAGCTTAGCTTCAAAGCAAGTACCTTCACTGAGGAAAGGAAATGTCCCGACCCTCTACGCTGAGGTTTTCTAGGCCCAGTGCCTGTGGATACCCAAATGCTGCTAGCACATGAATTTTCCAGCTTCTTGCATTAATTCTTTGAGACTTTTCCTTTCTCATGCAAGATATGAAAACAGTAAGATAGTTTATGTAAACAATATTCACATCTGGTGTTTTGCTAAGTTCTGTTTATGGTACACTGAGAAAATGTTTTACCATGGATGTGATAGAACCTTAACCAATCACCCTAGGAGGTGTGTGAACATTGTCCAAGCACTTTATGGAACTAGACTATATAAAAATGATTGTGAAATTAATAAATGATTCATTCTTTTGCTGAATTTCTGCGTTGCTACATCTCTCCGTTCCTGGCTCAATAGTGACAAGTGCCCACCAATTTGTTCCCTAATGATCCTGCCCACCTGAGGCTGTGAAGCACAAATGTTGCTGAGCCACGTGTGGAGGCAGAAAGCTCAGAAGGCAGGAATTCCTGGAGCAGCATGAAGAGGGAGGCATGACAGGAAGAGGAGGCTGATACTTTGCTGAAGAGCCCCTCACAAATAGTGCAAGAATACCAGTTCTCTGTCCTGGCTCCAGATTCCCTTATCCGGGAGTGCCGGGCGGTGGGTCCTGTCGACAGGTCTGCCTTGCGTCCTGCTCCGCACTCACTGCCTGCAGATACAGAGTGGCTTGAACAAGTTCCAGTGCTCCATCCCTGAGCTTCCCAGGACCCTTCCATGCAGCACCCTCAGGCAGCCAGGTGACATCACTGCCAAATGCCGTGTAGGCACTTCCTGTGTCACATTCCTGACTGGAGAGCCTCTTGCCAAGTCCTTGTCGTTCTACACAGTCTTCTTAGGAACAAATGGTCTAATTTTAACCCTCCTGCCACAAACACCTTCCTGAAATAAGTTTTCACTCTCTCCTGCCTTGTATTTGAGAGTTTAAAAACAAAATCCCTCATCCTTAGGGTCCAGACCTAAGGCCTGTAAGCCCTAGGAGGGAGCAGGAGCCTGTGCCAGAAACTGCTGTCACTGTTAGACCCGTGATGCTGTGAGGATAAGAATGTTCCACAGAGGCACACTCAGGTGATGCACATCACAAAGTTGCATGGATCTGATCCAATCTGAATGAGTTGTTCTCTATTTCAAGGACGTTGCAATAGAAAGAACTTGTCATTTTCTGGACTGGCTGCAGCCAGACATTACATTGAAAAGTGCAATAAATGGGCTTAGTGTCCTCTGTGGTGTGCCTAGAACAATTGCTCTAATCACCATCCTTTCTTTTTTTGGGGTCTAACTAGGTGAGCACTGGCCTAGGAGTCAATAAACTGGTTCTGATCTCACAGTGATGTCAGTTCCTATCTGGCTGTGCTGTCCTTGAAGGGCACGTGCAGCAGTGACCTGCTTTGAGAACAAGTGAAAAACACTTACAGGAGAAACAGGAATTACTGTGAGATGAGGACAAGGAGCACAAACTCCACAAAATCACTGGGGACTTATGCTCCTGCCTTTTGCTGTTTCCACGGAGGTAAATATGTGAACTCTTGTACCGAAGGATCAATGCAAGCCTGAACTGCTGTTTTTAATTAGCAGAGTGTAAAAAGCCACATCTTTAAAGAACCCTCTAAACAGGAAAGGAAAATGTGTTTTCAGGCAGCTGCTGTCTTTATGTTGCCCTCTTGGGAGTGACACACAGATCCCTTATGTTCCTTTAGACCCGGTAATTAAGCAACCTCTTGTACCTGCAGGTCCGTTGATCAGGTAATGGGCTCCCTGCAGTCTCCAGTGCACTATGTCTTAAAGAAAAAATAGAAAAAGGCAAAAAGTCCTTGGGGATCTCACCGGATCCCGGCCTTACTTCTCTGTCCATGGGGCCTTTTCTGAGCAGAACTGCAAGCAAGGAGCAGCAGCCCTAAGTCTGATCCCCAGGGCTTTGCCAGGGTCACTGTGAGGTGGCCCAGCCCCTGCAGGGTGGGAGGCTGTTAGCCACAGAAGCTGCCCAGCTTGCCCCCATTCAGCTGAGGACTAAAACAGTGTTGGCTCACGTAAGGTAAGTGAAAAGTGGTTGGTGTTATTGGATACTCTGAAGGTCAAACCCCTGGCTCCAGCTGGGCTTCAATGGATGAAAACAAACATGGCAGTAGGGCTTCGTGTGCTGAGCATCCCAGCAGGAACTGGAAGCGCACCAGCATGGTGGTGGGAGGACAAAAGGGACTTGGAGGATAGGATTTCTCCATTCTGAGTGAACACCTGAATTACTCCAACTCCTGCACAGGCTGGCATAGCACTTGCTCTCTTCTCTAGCAGGATCATACAGGATCTTTGAAATGTCACTGGCAAGAACTTTGTCAAACTGATTGATTTCAATGAGCTAGTTTTGTTTCCAGCTTCCCACCCTCCTCTCATTTTGACACATTAGCCAACTTCTTAACATCCTGAGAAGCAGTGCAGAGCCCACAGGTTGGGTAACTTACTAGTGGGTTTGGGAATAAGGGCCAGCTAGAAGCTGACAAATACTCCAGGACATGCATGTGCTATTTTCTATTTCCCCTTATCAATCTGCCTCTCTTTTTCCCTGCTCTTTGGTTTCAAGAGCACATTCCCGTTTATGCCTTATCCTCATAGACTTGTTTTGGCCTTTTAGCTTCTCTGCCCTTCTCCATCTCGAGAGGAAAATGCTGTGGCAGCTCCTTCACTGATGTTCCCTTCTCCTTCTCCTTCTCCTTCTCCTTCTCCTTCTCCTTCTCCTTCTCCTTCTCCTTCTCCTTCTCCTTCTCCTTCTCCTTCTCCTGTTGTCGCTGTGTGTGTGACCGCAGTCCCGGTTCTCCCGGGATTCGAAGGGTGCTGGCAGGGGTGGGCGTGCACGGGCCCGCAGCGACCCCTTGCGCCCACTGTGGGAAGTGCTGGTTGTTGTCTCGGGAGGATCCAGCTGTGCGGTTTGGATATCCGGTGAGAGGACTCGGACAGTTCATTTTCGAGGCTTTGCATCCCATGTGTCTCAGCAGTATGACTGATGCAGGATGGCTAAAATATCCTGTATGATCTTTATGGAAATGAGGTGTAACCTTTGATTGGTACTGGGGAAGATTGTGGAGAAACTGTCTTTGTATGTCAGACTCAGAACTGGGCACTTTTATCCCTGCAGGATTTCTCTAGTTGAAGGTATATCTCTGTGCCTTTGGCTAGGTTGAAATCCCCCATAATAAACTAGAGACTTTGAGTTAGCCTGATCCAGAGCAAGGTTTTCAGTCCAGAAAATGTTTCATGTTGCCAAAGTCAGTCTCAGAGTTAAGCCGGCAACCTGGTACAGCCTTAACCTTCATCCAGTCCAAGCCTTGTTGTATGTTAGGCATAAAACAAAAATCTTTGGAAACTGAACCACCGTATCAAAGCATCAACCACATGCATAGCAAGGAATACACCACTTCCTTCTTCCCTGAGGAAGGGAAAGGGACTGCTCAGAGTTTAACCAAAGCATGTTTTGTTAATAAACACTAATTGCCATCTATCAAGCACACATTTTTTCTAATTTAAAAATCCACACTGAAGCCTCTGAAGAGATGAAGATCAGAACAGGCTCAATTTTCCATGCAAATAATTTGCTTCTGATCTTGACCCAGGATTTTCATAACAATTAGAGACAGCATGGGGCTGCTGTGTCTCTGAGCTGCCCACAGTACCCAGCTGTCTCTCTTCTCATGGGGTTCCTTTCATGCCTGGCTCTGAAGGGAGATGTGCACCTGAGACATTTTCCTTCACTGAGCTGAAAGTCATGGCTCTTCAACCACATTTATTTCTGTCTCTCCTTTTCCTGTTGGCTTTTTTCCCCCCACATTTGATCCCACTTGCTGAGTGCTGACAGGAAGCAGATGAAAAGATTCTAGCCTTTCAGTGTCAATATTAGACATCGATCTAGATTTATATATGTTTGAGTATGTGGGATTGTGTGTTTAAATCTATGTGAGCATACCTGTGCAGGTTCCACACATCTCCAGTAATATCATCGTCAGTCATCTTAAAAACACACCACACCGCCATCCCCCTGGTTTCAAAAGACTGGCTTTAAAAAGAGGGATTTTTGGTTTGGTTTGTTTGTGTGTTTTGGAAGTGGCTTTCCAGGATGCAGCTTGCTGTAATGTTATTTACCTTTGTTTTCTCTGGTGTGAAAGTATTGGAGCAACTTCCAAGCTACCTTAATGGAAAAATCTGAATGCATGCTTGCAGATACCTTTTAACAGAAATGAAATTGTATTTGCACCCATGTAAATATTCCATGTAGACAGGTTCTGAGATGTGGGGAGGTGGGAGGGAAAGTTATGTTTGAGATGAGCAAAGTACCTTACTAGGTGGTTTTATTATGTTGTAAGCATGGAGTGACCACTGTGGCCATTGATGCAAAGTCCTGCATGAATTGAACCATGGAATTTGCTTGAAATATTTCTTGCTTGAACCGGTGAATATATTTTTGGAACAATACCTGATCTTGATTCATAAAACACCAGTGTTGGAGTTAGTTCTGCGTTTCATTCTTTCTCATGTAGAAATATGCATGTTACATTTATCATGAGGACTTCAGCCTCCAATTTTGATTTACTTATGTACAAAACCAAACAGTTCTTCAGTTGACCTTCAGAGATACTACTTCAGGCTAAGCTTGGAGCCACACACACACTCCTGCAGTGACTTTCTCTGAACTGACTTAAAGAAACAGCTTTTGGCTTTGACTCCGCAAGGAGTCAACTTATACGAGCTTTTTCAGTTGTTCTTATAATAGTCAATTGAATGACAAAGAGACACTCCAACCAGCTTCCTTTGAAACTCATAAAGCTACTTTATTTTAGGAAAAAAGAAATAATTAAAAAGCAAGACCAATTGCAGCTTTTCAAGCTTGACTTCCTCTTAAATTCACACCTTCATTTGTGTTGCCTTTTGCAACCATTAAGCACTGCCTTACTTCCTTTAGAAAGAACTTTAATCTGCTAAATCTCTCTTATGCTCTACATGAACCTGTCAGTTGGCAGAAGAGACAGGCCAAATCCTGTCCCAGTTCCCGGAATTGCTAAAAGAAGGCAGCAGGCAGGATGGGGTTCATGAGATATGCAGCTCTCTTGCAAATGAATTGAACTCTGCACAGAGTTACTAATTGGCAAGACGAGAAAGTAATTCAGTTTGCTTTGATTTCTCTGAGTCATACATAGAAGAGGAATTTACTGCTTATCACTGCGGAGACTCTTCCTCCAACAAGGAAAGAAAAGCAAATTTCAGTTTAATGGGAGAAGTAGCTTGTCTTTCTCACGTTTTCCATAGAGCTGGACTGCATCTTTGCCTCACCACCAATCCCCCTAGAGACAGATAATGGAAAAAATACATGTATGGAGAGAAGATTCCACTGTAGTGGAGAGGAGCTGGAAAGACAAAGTGCTACAGAAACTTACAACACTGAAGCAATTCAGTGTTGTTCTCACTTCATTTGTATCTCTGATATAATTATCAAAAAAAGTTACTAACTTCTGCATCAGGGTTTTGCGAGTCCCTCTCCTACTATCTAAAGTTACATGTTTCACAAGCAGTGGTTCACTGGGGAGCTGTAAAGGCCAGCTTGAAATAAGCAGCTTGCTGTAATGTGTCTGGGTCTCAAAGGGCCCTCACTATTCTGAACTTTGATGGCTGCATTCTGTGTCACCTACAGGCATAAATATAGAATGGCTTTAGTGAAGTGAAAAAGTCACACTACTGTATATCTTTTACCTACCAGTCATGCTCCTGATGGAACCCCACCTGCGCTTCTGTAGCTTCTTGTTTTGAGACACCTTCCTAAATTTCTACTGGTGTTTTAGGTTCCCACATTAACATGCTAGCTAAAAATAGCAATTGTGGCTAGGAGCAAAAAGAGAATGTTATTTAAAGAAGCTGTGTGTGCCTGGGGCAGTCCAGTCACTTCTTATACTGTCACATCTCAGCTACAAAACCTGGAAGAAGCTCATTTTTCCATGTTGTTTTAGTACCGTGTGGCCTGTGTTCTAAATTGGCACCTTTGTCACCTTCCCCCAAAGCAGGTAAGCCTAGAGAAGGAAGGTTCTCCTGGAGGCTCTGTTGGGAGCTGTGGTGAAAGCCATTCCTCTGCTTTTGGCTCACTCCATGGGTGGCACTCTCAGGGCTCCAGTCTGGTCTGGTACTCCTTCGAGTGTGAGTGTCCAGGCTCAGCTCATCCCAGGATATGGCAGGGCTCTGTGCAGCTGGAGCTGCTCCCACACCAGCCTATTGACAGAGAGAAACACACATTAGAGCTGTGTTTGCACAAAACAGAGCCCTCTGCTTCCAGGGCAAAGATGCAATTTCCACGTGTCGCAGTCTGTAGTGAATGCCTTGTTGTCTAGGAAGGCTTCTCTAGCCAGCTGTTCACTCCTTACTTGTTGGACAGATCCCTGGCTACTTTCCATCTTTTTTTTCTTGGAGATTGCTGGATTCCAGTGACACACCAGGCTGTCATTTTGAACACTGTAGTTCTTGTTTCCAAGAAGCCAATAGGTTTCCATTTTCCCTTTACCCTGGACAAGAAAAGGAGAGAGCAGAAAACAGCTGTTTCGAGGGGATATGAAGCAGAGCAGGGATCACTATGGCCAGAGCTAATCCCTGTCCTGCATTAGTTATCTCTCCTTCTCACATAAGTGGCTGCTGATCAGGGCAAGAATTATAATTTATGTGCAGTTTGGGTACTAATAATCTTTTCTGTTCAGAGGTCACTGCCTTGCTGGTAACTGGCAGTGTTGCTAAGGGTTTAAAATCAGCCTTAAACCCATGTGTCTTTGACTGAATCCTAACACTTTGGGCCATACTCTTGTGGTTCCATGCAGGTGCAGACGTAGCAGCCATGTTTCAAAGCACACAGAACACTTTTTCGTCAACTTTGAGGAGGAATGTGTAGCCACTTCCAACTGAATTAGCAAAAGAACCTTGGGGACGCGGTTAAAAGTCGACTTGCTCTTCACAGAAAAGCAATGGCCAAATCTGTTATCTCCTCCCTATCCCATTAAATGCCTTTATTGTTGTAAAGTTACAGAAAAACTGTTACCTTGACTTCAATTTCTCCTCTCAGTTCAACTTC
This sequence comes from Eulacestoma nigropectus, assembly GCA_013397775.1. Taxonomy (NCBI): domain Eukaryota; kingdom Metazoa; phylum Chordata; class Aves; order Passeriformes; genus Eulacestoma; species Eulacestoma nigropectus. Next base: position 99,664 of record VZTE01005939.1, read on the forward strand.
ATATGCATCATCTGTGAGAAGGGCTTCATATGTAGCAGAACTGATGTGGATCTTCTGCGCTAGGATTCAGAGCAGAGCAGGAATTAATGATTCCCTGAATCCCAGAGAGCACATACCAGCCCTCCTGCATTTATTAGCCCAGTGTTTCCACCTCCTCTTTTGACATTAAGGGATCTGACTCTACATGCCCATGCCAATCCACAAGAGTTTTTCTTGCCTATTACGTGCATGTGCAGGGATAGTGGGAATGGCAGGTCAAGGAGGTACTGCTTCCTTAGATAGATGGTAATTAGTTCTCTGACCTGGGGTGGTCCCAGAGAATGCTCCTTCTCCTCTAGAGGCCTTATTTCACACTTGACTGTGCCTGATGTGAGGTGGTGTTTGGGGTTTTCCTTGCACTGCAGTGCCTTAGAGGTGCAGAGTGCAGGTATGAGTCTGGCTGGACGCCTGGATCCTGTCCGAGGCACTTACGCAGGCTGGTGGATTCCATGCGGGAAGCTGTGTTTACAGTGTCCCCAAAGAGGCAATAACGAGGCATTTTGTACCCCACAACTCCAGCTACACAGGGTCCTGAGAAAACACAAGGCAGAGAGACCCCAAAAAGAAGCAAATGGTAAGAAGCAGTAAGAAGTAAGTGCAGGGCAGTGTCAAATGCCAGCACCTTTGCCAGTCACTCTGTATCCTCAGAGATACCTGGGAATTGGGAGTACTCCATGCATCTGGGGCCTGGCTGCACAGTATTTACTGAGTGAGAAAAGTCATGATTTAAATAGCTGTACCTAATTGATGCTGGTATCACCAATACTAAATTGCTTCCCAGACCTTTCCACACTGATAGAGGCAAAAGTCATTTCACCCCGCTGTTCCTGCTCGAACCAGGAGAAATACTTATCCTGAGGTGTGGGGAGAGGCAGCGGCTCATACAGAAATGCAGAATTCCTTTCTCCTCACACAATTGGACTGTATCCTATTCTGTTTCTGTCCTGCCTTCACCTCAGCCCGTGTACCTGTATGTATACCAGCCCGCAGCTCCAGTCTGCCCATTGGCGTGTGAGGGATCACAACCTGCCGTACTGCTGCCACCAGATCCAGGGACATTTTGGCAATCTCGTCAGCGTGTTTGGTGCCATTCCTCTCTGGCAGGCCACTCACTACCATGTAGGCATCCCCAATGGTTTCCACCTGATAGGAAGGGGCATGTGTCACTAAGTGGCAGGCACTGAGCTTTCCTTTGGAAAGAAAACCAGAATATAATCTATTTTAGCTGTCCAGCACTTGCCAAACTGTGGTGTAGTCCCTGTACAATTGCAGGTCTTGTATTTCATGGATTTTGGCCTCCTGGCATGGGGTATTTGATATCCACCAGAAAACAGAGTAAGAAAGATTTCAGCAGCTTTCAGATTCCTTTCCTGTGAGTTAGTACTCACCTTGTACACATCATAAGACTCAATCCTGGTGTCAAAGCAGACGTACAGATTGTTGAGCATCTCAACCACTTGCAAGGGAGTACAGGAGGCAGCAATGCTTGTGAACCCCACGATGTCCGAGAAAAAGATAGTCACCTATTACAGGGAGAAGAAGAGCATGAAGCCAAGGTCTCCAGGCAACAGTGGTGAAGCCTTTGGAGAGTCTGGGGATTTGTGAAATACCAAGCACAACAGCCTAAGGCACAGGCTGCACGTAGAACCAGTCTTCCACAGCTCAGTAGATACAATCCTAAATTAACAAGCTCTGGTTCTGAATTGTTTTCTACTACTTTGACAGATAAAATTATTCTTATCTCCAAAGTTTATCACCTGCACTTCTGTGAATATCTCATGCTAATGGGAGACTGAAGGTCAAATGCTTTGAATCTTGTGAGCAGTGATCAACAGACTTCTTATAGAAGTAGGGTCTCATTTTTCTTTAAAAGTGATTTAAACTGTGATAGGGATAAAACTATGTACCCGAAAAAACTGTGAAATAAAGTCTCAACTGCTGTCTCTGCTCTTGTTGAATTAGAAAATATTAACTGGATTTTGTTTCTCTTCAAATGATGTTTGTTATGATCAAGTAATTTACAGAAAAAATCACTTTTTTAAAAAATCAAACTTTTAAAAGAACAGAATTGAGGAAGAGAAATGTGTGTTACAGCTGTTGGGAAAGAATTGTTTCTTCTCTGTGCTGTCTGAATTGTGTCAGCGTTTAAACTCAAATCATCCTTGCTAATACCAATTAATCTGGCTTTTCACTCTCTGCCTTGGTTCAGCACTTTTGATGTCATGACTATTGTGGATTATAATTATTTGTGCAATTACAGGTTGTTGTTTTGATAATGACACCTACAGATTAAATGCAAACATTTGTTACTGTGTTTCACAGCTGAAAGTAAGGGGGTGTCCAGGGAAAAACAGAGAATAGAATTGCCATTACTGTAGCATGAGGATTTGGGCTGAGGGCTATGTAGCACAGCTGCTAAATTCAACACTGACAGCAGCAATTCTTTTATTCTTCCTATTTTACAAGGAGGAGACTCATTTCTTGCTCCAATGAACTCATGATCCAATGGTGCTGGCTGGCTGTTGTGGGTAGGCTCTTAAACACAAAGACAGTTTGCCAGTATAGGATGTTTGACAATCTAAAGCTATGCGTCTGAAAATCTCAGTTCTTCTTCCTTCCCCATCAGCCTAAGTGCTCCATAGCACATTGCACAGCTCTTTCCAAAACCCATCGGGAATATTTGGATTTCCATCCACACTCAACTCTGGGTGCAAACCCAGGAACCTCAAAACTGTGACAAGGTAGGTGCTATTTTAGGTGAATACTTTTCTACTCTTGGTGGCAACATCCTTTCCATTTGCTAACCTGATCATAGTTTTCTGCCTCAACTTTTTGACATTTCCTTAGCTGCTTGGCCACAGACTTTGGCAACATCTGGTGCAAGAGGTCCTCAGCTAGGCGCCTCTCCCTTTTCAAGTCCTCTGTCTTTTCCTTGAGGTTCCTGGCATAATTATGTATCCAATCTGTCATTTGCTTGAAGGACATCAGTACAATGGGGTAAATGAGACAGGCGACCACCAACAGACTGATCTTAAGGCTTATTGTGAACAGGATGTCCTTAGATTTCTTGTGCAGCTTTTCCTGTCCCTCCTGCAGCAGGCAGCTCTGTGCATAGTGCAGTCCCCTTACCAAGGCTTCCAGGGACACAAAGTCACCCGAGCCCAGGAATGGAGTAAAGCAAGAGATTCCTTCATAATGGGTGAAATGAAGTGACAGATTGACATTATCTGTCCAGCACTTATGTGCAGTCTCTGAGGAGAAGAGAGCATAGCTCAGAGTGGCAAAATGTTGATGCAGCATGGTTTGAAGGCTCATAGGTGCTGGCACTGGTTGAGCTTTGAGCACGGCTTCTCTGATTTGGAGGATGAGTTTAAAAGCTACTGTGTCTGCCCAGTCAGGATTGTGTCTCATGGCTTTGAGGTCCTCATGGGGACTCCTGAAACGCTTGAGCAGTTCAGAGATCATTCTGGACAGCAGCTGCCTGGCTTCAGTAATCCCCGAGATATTATATTTGTTTCTCAAGTCAGTTATGTAAAACCTACAAATGGAGATTTTCTCCTCCTTGCACTGACAGTTCTCACAATACAGTTCTGCTTCACTTGCTGTACAGAGGGAGTTTAAATTCCCCAAGAGCTGAGAATGGAATGATCTATTCCTTGTGTCTGCTGCTGGGAACAGCCAGCTATGCCTTTCTTCCTGCAGGAGAGAGATGAGGTGAGCAGCCCAAAGATTTTCACAGGAGGCAAGTTCCTGAAGGACTTTGCCCGTGTTTTTCCATATTTCCAAGCTGTTGCTCAAATCAAAAGAAATGGCCCCGAGGAGGCTGCAGAGGGAGACCGTGCATGCCATCAAAATCCTTTGAACTGTTTTTCTACCATCAGCATTGGAGGAAGGAAAACATCTAAAAAAAGAATTAAAAAAAAAAAAAAAAGAATTAAAAAACCAACAGTGGTATTGTCTGATCCTGGAAGTGTTTCTTCCAGCTCCTGAAGCCACAACTGGATCTAGGAGTGATATTTAACAATTCCCATGCATTCTGAAACAAAGCACAAGCAGCATGCATTATCTGGATGCTTTTTACAGACATATTTTATTGTATTTTGTTCCACCTGACATTATTTTAAAATAAAAGCTGTATTTAAGAGACTGCTTCCTTGACACACTCTGATCTGCAAAAACAGATGAATGATACAGTTTTTCTGTGAGAATAAAAGCTAATAAAACCATTTGCTATAGGTTTTATTCTCTGTGATACTTCTCTCCAAATCTTAAGGAAGGCCATGAAAAGATGGGTTACTTATTCCCCCAGTGATTCCAGTGATCACAAACTGAAACTGTTGAAATTTTTTAATCAAACTTTGAGAATTTGTTCTTAATAGGCATTTCCAGATGACGAATAATTTCTGTTGATATGTTCAAATGAGCTCAGATGTTTTTTACAGTATTGCCTAAATATTTCAGAAGGAAAATGAATCACATTTCTGTTTTGCTTCAGTTTTTACCAAAGCATCTGCACATCCAATTTTTACTGTTTGAGCTTCATGATTACCTTTCTGTCTCTCTTTCATGCTGCACATAATGGACATCCATGCTCCATACAGCAAAGTGACCTCTAATGATTTTAATTTTCAAAACTATTATTCCATCATTTACAACCTTACATAATGATACTCATGAAAAAAACTCAGGATGTTATGCTGGAGCTAATGACTCCTGAATAACTGGGCAATCCTTATTTCCACTGATAAAGAACTAAGTTCTGCATAGTAAAGCTGACTGAAAAAAGCCCTGTTCTTTCAGATACAGGAAATCGCGCTTTTAGTCAGGCAAATAAAACCCCATAAAGCCTATTATTTCTCAGCAGAGGCTGATATTAAGCAAAATAAATTCTTGCTGGGCAGAATGGTAGTCAATGGTTGTAAAGTAGAAGAAAAGTGATAAAAATACAGTCCCCGAAGATGATAAACAACCATATTTTCTCTTATTACTTTAATACAATTTATATTTAATAATCTATTTACTTTCAGTCCAAAGGTTAACATCTGCAAAATATCAAACTAAAAGGAACTGCAAGCCTAGAAAATGCATCTCTGAGCATTTCTGTTCTCACAACAAACTTCCAAACTTTTCCTTCTCTATCTACTGCTTACGTTTGGGTCATTAGCCCGCCATTTATAATCATTCTTTTTACTCTTGGAAACACCTAATATGTGCCGGGGGGAGAAGAAAAACACAACAAAAATCCACCTTGATTTTTTTACTGCCTATCTTCTATTACAACGAAAGAAATATAAAGAGGGACTCTAATTGAGTACCGAGCTTGAAGTAGTGATTCTGCTTTGCTTTGCCGAAAATCCCTGTTTGTGCCAGTGTAGCAACTGACAGTGACCGCTACGAGATCTTCACCTGAATGACTTAAAAACGAGCAGCGGGGCCATGGAGGAGACAGGTCTGCCCTCAGAGCTGGATCTTGCCCTTCCCCTTGCTGGCTTCAAAATCACAGGTGGTAAAACCTCTCTGTAAAAGCATTTTGCAGTGCTTCCGCACTCACCTGCAGGGACCTGCTGGCTCCTGTGCTGCCTCCTGTGCTGCCTTTCCTCCGGGCATTGCTGGCTCCGAGGAGTCCCACTCGCAGCCTCAGCGTCCTGCTACCTGTCTCCAGCCCTGCGATGCCTCCCTGTACCCTCCTCCCCGAGCCCCCTGGAGGTGTTTTGTGATGCTCTGACTCTTCCCACTGCCCACCCTCTGCACAGCGGGTTCACACCTTCCCCCAGGTGAGGCTGGCAAGCTCCAGCCCGAGGCAGGGGACAGGGAACAATATCCAGCATTATCCCCAAATACAGGCTCTGGGCTTGCCAACAGTCGGGAAGGAGTGACAGGGACAGGTTTTGTTTTCATCTTGCAAAAAATACTGTTTGTTGCACTAGTGTTTGGTTTAACACTTGTGTTGTTAAAAGCATAATTTCCCAGTTCTTTGTGATCAAAGGTGTCATGATTATGACTTCATTCAAACTGCTTTCCTTCTTGGCATCTCTCATCCAGTTCTCATTGGATTAGTTGGTTGCCATAACCTATAAAAATGTAAAACAAATGAAAAATCAGATCATGAGATGCAGGAATTTCTGAACAGTATGTGTTGCATCCAAGTTGCAGGATTTAAATAACTGAAATAAAATTTTTGCTTCTCAGTCAAAGTTTGTATTAAATTAAAAGATATTTGACATTCCAGACTTGAGCTGCATGTGCTGCCTTTTAGGATGCAATTGCAACAATCGGTGTATTGATGAATGCAAATTTGAGTAATCACTTCTGAAATATACAGTGAATCTTTATGACTAAAAATAAAGCTCTAAGATAAAGGGAGAATGCATTCCTATTATCAGAACTTATTTTAATAAGTTAAACAAATTTGGATATCTATTTCAGAGGAGGATACTTTCAGTTGGTAAGGGCTGAATCAAGAGTGATACAGCTCCCTTAGCAGGTGGCAGAAATCCCAGTGAGAGAGCCCAGCACAGCCAAGTGTCTGTGTTCTGCAGCAGCACCTCCCAGCGCCTCACCTGCTCGATGCAGCTGTTACAGGCAGAACCAAGTGAAGACAGAGGGTTTCTGATAGTAGTTGTAGCCGCAAGAAGAGCCGAAGCTGACGATGCCTTCCACTTCCCACCTGGCATCAGCCCCTTGGCAGTTCAGTGGGCCCCCAGAGTCTCCCTGAGAGGAAGGGGAACACAATTAATGGCAGTCATAGTGTGAGCAGCTCCTCTGTGGGGTTTTTAACCTTTCCTTCCCATCAGGCTTATTTGTCTAAACTCAAGCCCTGAGAGTGGACTCACGTTACAACTGGAGATGATTCCACCCCCACCAGCACAAACCATGGTGGGTTTCACTGTCTGTCCCCACCAGGAAGGCTTGGAGCAGGTTGCATAATCCACCACCAGCAGAAGGCCTTGCTGCAGGTCATTGGGAAGGGGTCCATTTGCTGAGAGAGAACAGAAACACAGAGTCATGGTACCAGCTGGAACTGAAGGGAGAATAAAACTGCTCTGCTAAATTTCTCCTAGGATCTGGGTACCATCACTCCAGGTAAAACACTCCATAGGGGCTATATTAAAGGAGAATCTGTATATATGTTATAGGTATGAATGTCCCTTAGTTCCATTCTTTTATGTACACCTTAATTTACTAAAAATTTGCATTCCATTAAGAAATGTCCTGTTGTTAGAGAAATAAAGGGCTGTTCTTTTTTCAGGAGTTTGCAATTTACTTATCCCTCGAGGAATTGCCTCCTGAGCCAAGCTGACACCTCTGCTGAACTCTCTGAGATATTCTTTACTTCACATCTATTCCCTTATGTGTCTTCAGATATTCAGCAGGTGTGTTGGGATTAACACATGCACCTGTCTGCACACTATTAACATTTGCATTACAATAGCTCCTAAAAGCTCAGTAAAGGCCCCTCAGGTGCATTATCAGCTCTGTTACAAGGAAAATAAACTTGAAAGGGAAATATCATAATGTGTGAGTGAAGTGGAGCCTAATATAATAAACTACCTCACTACACTGAGTTTTGAGGGGGTCTTGAGCACCATCAATAGTCTTTGCTGTCAATCTCAGAGGAGAAGGCACTTCTGGAAGTTTTTTTTTGTTCCATGGTTTTGCAAATGCCCAAGTACTCACTCTGCAGTCTTCCCCAGCCAGTCACATAGCAGGCAGTGTTGGAGGACAGGATGCTTTGGGCAGGTGGCAGGCAGGCCAGCTGAATCTGGTCACTTAAGGTGACGTGCTCAGAGAGTTTGATCAAAGCAATGTCATACCTGTGGTAACATGCACATGTTGGAGAGTGGGGGAGAGAAAGGGAAGGTAAAAAGGTTTGCAAAATGGATTAAGACACAGTAGCCTGAGTACTCAGCAGTTACACAGCACTTGGCCTGTTCAAAAGAGAAGCAAGGGAGCAAAGGCCAGTGCATAAGCAGTAAAGATTCCTGCACCCCAAAGCAATGGGGAAATTCATGGACTGGAAGGCTATTCCCTGCAGAACTGGCCACTTTCCTGATGGCAGAAAATTGTCTTTTATAGGTTTTTTTCACCAAAACCAAACATACGTTAGGACTCACTCCAAGGACCTGGAACTGAGGGGATTTCTTTGTTACTGCCCTTAGCCTGCAGCAGGACATAGGGATCCTTCAGCCACAGTGGTATTAATGATCAATAATTCTGTGTCTGTGCTGCTGGTAGTGATAGCATAGGGTTAA
>VZTE01005940.1:0-16245 GCA_013397775.1 Eulacestoma nigropectus
ACACCTGTCTTTCAAACCAAGAAGTGTATAATAAAAATAGAGCAAAAGTTCAGATTAGAAGTTGTTCCCTTCTCATCTGCTAACTGTATATAAACAGTGACTTCATAGTCACAAGATAGTTGCAGTCATAATGTTAACATGCAAGACAGTTAAATATATACCTCAACAGGCTTTTCTGAGTGCTGAGTTCAATCTATTTACTTACTCAGTGAGCAATTCCATTCAGTTTAGTAGGAACATTTTTTGAAAGAAATATTTACAGCCTGGAGAAAACTCTAAAATGCATATAAATCAATTTTTTTAAAATGGCAATAATTACAGTGGTGTGTGGAGCCAACACTGAGCCTAAAAAGAATCTTGGTGGCAAATTGCACTGTTGTAGGATAAATAACCACTAAGAGTGACATGTATGGGAGGAATAGACTAATCAGTGCATGAGGATGTCAGAATTAATTAATCTTTGAATTAAGAAGCATAAGCAGAATAAACTCTTATACTTTTATCATGAGCCCTGAATATGATAGTATTTATGCTTCTGCGTAGATATCCCTTTTACTCTAGGAAGGGAAAATTACTTTTTATATTACATTTCTTTTCTCCCCTGAATGGGGGACAATTTTGTTCTATCACCTGAAGGTGAACTAACTCACCATGACAAAATGGCAGTGCTTTCTCAACAATGATTTATCTTTTTTATTTTTTTTTTTAATAAAAGAAGAATGACTGCATCTCCTACAGTCATGAAAAGGTTCTCCACCCAAATTACTGTGGGCAGGATTTCCTCCTTCTTACCTATCTTCATTTTCTCTTCAACTCTGAAAATTGTCTAATCCACAAATACTGCATTTCTATAGAGCAACGAGGAAGAGAATGCAGGACTAGCCAAATGCTAATTTTCAACTGAGTTCAAAGTAGTGCTTCATGACAGCCACAATTCCCATTTTTGGAATTAAACTAAAACTTGGTATTGGGTATTGTATCTTCCTCATAGTGTCTCAAAATTTAGTTATACATGCTGATTTCCTTTGTTAGCATAATTCTTCCTCATGTTTATGGGTTTATATTTGCATGACACTATTAAAAGAGTGCTAGAAATTGCCTCCTTTATATTTAATAGTGATTACAGCTCTTGGTAAGTAATTCCTTTGGGATCCTTTCCTTTGGCAGTACATAGCTAATCTAATTGTACATTGCAGTCGTCACTTAACTTCTTAAAGAGCTCATATTTATCCAGAACAAGTAGAATTGTTGAGGAGAAGAGATATTTGAACTCTCAGAAAAAACGGGATTTTGTTTTACAGCCCAAAGCTTCTGTAAGCAGAATCAGAGAAAGGTAATCCTTGGAAGACAGCACACAGGCACCCTCGTGCCTCTCCTTGCTTACAGTCCAGAAGCTTCCTATAGGAAAGTAGCTGTTTTTAATCTGAGTAAAGGTAAACTAAGTCAAATTGATCATTTTATGAGGGCAAAACTTCTTTGAAGCTGCTCAACTTTGCATTAATCTCAGCAGCTGTTTTTCTGAGGACCATTTACTGAATTAGTATTATTTGCTTCAAATAGGACAGAGTATAGAAGAAAGAATACACTGTTGATTTTTATAGCAAATTCTCAAGATACCCAGGAATTATTTGCTTGGAAGGAAACTGACCTATCTGCTTTTCTGGCTAGACCGTACTTCTGCTTCTCCTCTAGCTCTCCTTCAGATGGGTAAGTCCAAGGTAGGGATGAAGGATAACAGGCTAAGGAATCTGTCTATATAGAATTGTTTTCTACCTTGGAGAGCCAATTAAACATGAACTGCCTTGGGCTTTTAAGCATCTTCAGAATGCCAAAGCTAATGTCTCTTTTCATATTTTAATTTATTTCTTTAGTACTCAACAAAAATATTTTCATTTACACAGAACAGGTGTTATTTCTGTAAATGGTAGCACTTTAGAAGTGATTCTGATTTAACTGATAACAACCAATTTTAGCACTTGGTGATTTGCCCCTCTTGCTAGTATCATAGGTAACAGTAGTCACCAAAAAAAAAAATTATCTGGCAGGTGTTACCCTTTTTTCCCTTACCTGCACTGAGCTGTGACAAAAGGTTATCTCATTTCTTTCCATTGGTTTTAATATATGAGTAGCAGTACTGTCTCAAACCCTTTGTAAGGCTCAGATCTCACAAGCACACCAACACTATCATTCATCTAAGTCCATTGAACACATGTGTTAGGTCAAGAACGTCTTTTTAAGTTATTTGAACAAGGGCTTCAATTTCCAGTATTGTTTAATGAAGTTACCCTTCCCCTTTTATTTAAAATTATTCATCACATCTGGGATATTATGTAAAAACATCCAGCTAATGTGTTTTTCTCTTCCTTTTGTTATAATAAAATAGTAACAGTAGTAGCAGTGATAATTATCACTTCCACCATATAAAAATTGTACCATACTCATCTAAGTTTGGCATGTCATTTAACTGTAATTCTCCTTCCTTTGAAAGAAAAGCGTCAGTTGGTATTTTTGAATGATCCATGCTATATTCATGTTTTTGTCTCAGGATTTCCAAAAGTAGAAGTAACAACGCCATACATGATGGAAGTCCATGTAAAATACATGAGAAGCATATTTGTCTCAGAAGTATGTCAAGTGATAGCAATGAAATAATTTTTCAGTGGATGAATTAGGGATAGTAGACTGAAGGACTCATTGTCTCTTCAGCTGAAGGGCATGCTGCTTGTCTGTATCTTCCCACTCTAGTGGCATACAGCATCATAGACCTTAGAGATACACAGGCAGTTTCATGGGATTCTGCTGCGGCCGCCAGTGGATTAATTAACAAAAGTGATGAAAGTTAATTTCTGCTTCAAGGCTTAAAAGAAGGACTGGGATTTTGATTGAAAGATTAAAATAAATGTTATCCATATTAATTTCAACTTCAAAATGAGTTAGCATTTACTTCTCTGTTGGAAGTCTCATCTAGTAACCTGTGATAGAAGACAATCAGTTCTCTCTGTTTGACTCCCAGCAACTATTGGAAACAAATCATGATATAAACATGAATAACCAGAGTAAAACTAGATAAAATGGAAACTCTAAGGTATTTAAGTAAATTGAACTGAAAGAATCTGAGAAAACCAGTCAGCTCACGTGTATTTGTAGACAGATAGAAAATTGCAGTAAAAATATTTATCTGAATGCCCTTCTTTATATTCCAGTTCTATGTCTCAGTGATCACTCTAATAGCATGTTAGAGTTGCCTCTATGGTTTACAATTGGACAGTAATGGGAACTTTACCACTGATTTCTGCTAGAATGTCTTCCAGCCTATGCTGGTTTTTGGTAGCAAGGGACTGGGTGTCTTCTGTGAGAGATTCCAGAAGCTTCGTCCATGTCTGACAGAGCCAGTTCCAGCTGGCTCAAAGAGCCGAACCCATAAGCAGTGGTAGTAGTGCCTCTGGGATAACCCTTTTAAGAGGGGAGGAAAAAATGTGTTGCAAAAAAACCCAAAAAGGAGCCAAATGAGAGGACTGAGAATATGTGAGAGAAACAGCCCTTCAAACACTGAGATGAGTGGAGAAGGAGGGCTAGGAAGTCATCCAGGCACCTGTGCTCTGTGCTTGGCAGCGGAGGTTCCCCTGCAGCCCATGGTGCAGCCCATGGTGGGGCAGCTGTGCCCCTGCAGCCCATGGAGGTCCGTGGGAGAGCAGAGATCCACCTGAGGCCCATGGAAGACCCCACGGTGGAGCAGGTGAAAGCCTGAAGGAGGCTGTGACTACTGAGTCACACTATGGACCCATGCTGGAGCAGTCTGTTCTTAAAGGACTGCATCCCATGGAAGAGACCCACACTGGAGCAGTCTCCAGTAGGAGGACCCCCCCCGCTGGAGCAGGGGAAGAGCATGAGGAGGAAGGAGCAGCAAAACAGTGTGTGATGAACTGGCCACGATCCCCATTCACTTGGGTTTATTTCTCATTACTGTGCTACGATTTGATTGGCAAAAAATTAAATTAATTTCTCTTAATAGAGTCAGTTTCGGTGAATGATCTCTTCCTGTCCTTATCTTGACCCACAGTGTTTTTATTGTATTTTGTCTCCCCCTGCCCAGCTGAGGAGGGGAGGGATAGAGCAGCTCTGGTCAGCACCTGGTGTCCAGACAGGGTCAACCTGCTGCGCAGCCGTAAGCATCAACATAATAAGAAATTACCAGCCCAAACTATTCAAACCACATTGGCGGTTCTACAACAAAAATACGTTTCTCCTTATGTACTTAATTCCATCTGTATTTCAGTATCAGGACCTGAGGGGAGATAACAAATTAAAAGTTCTTTCTACCTACCTCATAGACACAGACAAAAAGAAAAGGGAAGAATAAACCTGCTTACTTTACAAAGCTTTTACAACAGGAGCCTATGCTGTCAGTTCCTCTGTGTTTAAAGCTAACCAAATTACAACATGAAAACATGAAAAATCTCTCCTCTGAACCTGTTGAGATCCCATCATAAGTACTGCGTATTTCCAGTATATATGCAAGTGCTGTTCATACATAATGAATATGAGTTTGGAGATGTGCAGACATTGATTGCTTTGAGTAGAAAAGAACAGCAGAAAGCTCTGCTCTTAGGTCTATTGCTTTGATATAGCAGAAACTTAGGCAGACGTAGCAGATACAATAGGATTTTTTGAAGGTCTTGTGAAACATCGGTGTAGTTCAGTGAGGTATTAAGTGCCAGAAAAAGCTGTGCTGTAATAGGAAAAAAAGAACAGTATATTCTCAGGGCTGTTTCATGCAGGATGTTCATGAATGGACATGCTCTGTCATCATTCTACTAACCTGATTCATGTTCTTAATGTCCCATTGCCTTTAAAATGTTAACAGCCTGAAAGGCATTTTTTTATTCTTTATTTTGAGGGATGATTTGATATGATGTTGGGAAAGGAGGATAGTATGTATGTGTACTTTTGACAAGGGGAGAAAAGTTCAAAGCTAAGACTAGATGAAGCCTAGTCCGGTAGACTTTTAGAAGTCCAAAAGGTGCTGGAATTAAAAATGGTTATAAACCACAGCAACCATGTTTTCACACTAGGAAAAATGTAGTCAGTCTTATGCTGCTAGTGAGCTAAAAAACAGTGAATGTAACCGTTGCTTTTTAAACTGGAATTCAGTGATGGCACAGATCTTTCCCAACTCCACAGTAAAATACATGTATATAAATTTATACCAGGAATTCCTTCTCTCCTTAATGTGTTCTATGAGCTATGGGTTTGTGTGGGAAAGAGACCTGTTCTTACACATTAAGACCTTTGTGTTAACCTCCTCCTTGTGTTAACCTGCTACAGTATCCTAACTCTGAAAACACGAAGTCCTGGGATGATGCCATGTGCACACGTTGTCACGCAGCCCAAACAGGTGTCCTTTGCCCAGAAATTACCGTATCAAGTTTTGTCGTAAGCTAAATGTTCTACTTATTAAACATCTAACTCTTACACAAGTACTCAGCCTCAAAGCTAGAGGCAGGGCATTTCCACGTGAATTGTGTCATATTCAAGAAATTCCTACTTTCAACCATTCTTCCATTTAACATTCATAGCTTTCTAGAGGTAGTTTGCCAGGTGGAGAAGGGTCTGTATCTTGAAAACAGTCTTACAATAAAAAGCTATCATACAAATGGGCCTGCTGGTATCAGCAGTAGGAATCTGCAATACCATCTTGATGAAGTATTTACCTATAAAAATACACTTGCATTTGTGAATAGCTACGGCTGCACGGTTTGCTATTCTGTTTTTTTGTAACATTCATTTCCTTAATGTTAGAGGTTAAGTTGTATCACTTACAGGCTAGAGCACTAACTTCTTCCAACAAACTTTTAAAAATCTGTTATATCCTTCAAGCATTTCCCAAAATTAAGATGTTTTTAAAAATCCAAAGCTTCCTGTTTCTTCAAAGCATTATTTGGATTTAATAATGTCTCCTCTGGGAGCTGCAGTTTTGCTTTATAAGGCTGTCCTTTCCTCTCACTGCAACTGGTATTCTGTCTGCTGAACACTTTGCACTCCTCTTACATTTGCACAGAAACAAATAGAGATATTTCTTTGTTAATTGGCATATTAAAAATTTATGGTGCACTAGGATGTTTAATATTTAAAAACAGTGTTTAATGTTTTCTATTGCCATTTTTTTCCTGAAAAAAAGAAACAAATATCATAGAGAATGCTGTCCTTTTCCAGATAATTAGAGATCTTATTTTGAGTTAGCATTCAGAATAGAGAAACATCATTACTCCAACATCAGTAAACATTAAAAGTTTAAGATCACCCTGCATTTTGATTCCCAAGACAGCCAGCCTGGATACACTACAGTACTGTAAATCAGCGTGGTTTTTTTACTTTTTCATTTTTTCTGAGGACTGCTGCTGACATATTGGTAGAGGATTACCAATCAGCTACCTGAAGGGACCTTGTATTACCTGAAGGGAGCCTACAAGAAAGCTGGAGAGGGACTCTTTACAAGAGCATGCAGTGATTAGACAAGGGGCAATGGCTTCAAAATGAAACACAGCAGATTAGATTAGATATTACGAAAAGCTTATTTACTGTGAGGGTGGTCAGGCACTGGCACAGGTTGCCCAGAGAAGTTGTGGATGCCCCATCCCTGAAAATGTTCAAGGCCAGATTGGATGGAGCTCTGAGCAACCTGTCTAGAGAAAATTGTCTCTGCTCATGGCAGTTAGGTTGGAAGGAGGGAGATGATCTTTAAGGTCCCTTCCAACCCAAGCCATTCTATGATTCTATGATATACACCATTAACATTAGACTTGAAACTAACTTCAAGGAACTAATTCAGGGAACTTTCCATTTCCTAGTTAATCTGTTAAATACTTTTCACCGAAAGCTTTGAGTCTGCAAAGAACTAAATTCACTGGTGATGCAGCTAAATGCAAAATCAAGATTTCAATCTTCCTGCTTCAAAGGAAAAAAGCAGTATGTCACAATCTAAACTGTGAGAGACCAATGTTTAAAGCAGAACATGAAGAACTTGGGACACTTGCATTAAATATTATTCTTACCCCAGGCTACTTCTCTGTTTTTAAGCAAATCACCTGCAGCCCACTGACTTTAATGGACCAATTTAAGACTATGTTCTCTTATCTGTGAACAAACCAGAAAATGCAAGTACAAAAAACCTCATGTTACATTACTGCTTAGCTTCCTAGAGACCTATAGAAGGACTGAGAAAAGTTCCTACAAAACTGTTTCATTCAAATATAGAACCACCAAGACAGAGCAACGAGGTATTAGAACAGGCCAAGACCCATAAAAGCTGAAATTTTTTGTCTAATTCACCTGTGTCTCACCCAGTCTGCCAAGTGGTCTAAAGAACTTTCCTTCGCCTTTAGCCTTAGCCTTTTTCCACTTACTCGAGATGAAGTTTATCAACCCATATTCTGCTCTTCACAGAAAGGGTGACTGGGCATTGGAATGGGCTGCCCAGGGAGATGGTGGAGTCGCTGTCCCTGGAGGTGTTTAAGGAAGGTCTGGATGTGGCACTCAGTGCCATAGTCTAGTTAAAAAGGTGGTGTTTGGTCATAGGTTGGATTTGATGGTCTCAAATGTCTTTTCCAATCTAATTGATTTATTATTCCAGAGGATGAGTCAGATGGCCGAGCTCACAACTTTTTACTTTTCAAAGAGGTCCTGCTTTCTCTTAGCTGACCAATCTTGCTTTGTACCCCCATCACCTTTCTTAGCACCCGAAGTTCTTACTGGGGCTTTTCATTGAACCGTATGAAAGCATAATTCCTGTTCTCCATGGTTTAAAAAAAAAAAAAGAGTAAAGGATTAAAAAAGGTTTGATTTTGGACTTTACTCTGGCTATTTCTCCACAGAAAGCCCTTTTTTCATTCCAGATCTGTGAACCTTCTCCAAAAATGCCAGTTTGAGCTGGGGATAACTTTTGTTGCCATTACTCTTTTGTGACATTAAATGTCCCTTCTCTTATAGTCTCTTTGCATACCCATTAATAAGAAAGAAAATCATTGGGCAGATATTCCAGCTAAACCATAAAATTTCCACCCTCAGAACAATCTTCAGAATTCCACAGCTGAAGAAAGCTGTGATACTTACTTTTCAAGATTATTTTATTCTTTTACACTTAATTAGAGTCTAAGTGTGCCCAAATTAGCTTGTTTCCTGCTCACAGTCATCCTTGGAAATAAGGATTGCTTTGCAGAGTTAGATTCCTGAATCTGATACAGTTATGCAAGCAAAAGCTGTTTATTTAAAATCAAAATAGCCAGGAAATACAATGTGAATCAGTAGTCCAGTGACTTGGAAAGGTATTTTATTTGCAGACATTATCTTAAGTAACTATTTGAAGGTTTGTAGTACCGGAATAACTATTAAGCAACTGAAAAGGGACTACATTCTGGACTCTCCCTTTTCCAGAGAACAAAGCTTTTTTTCTCATTCATAACTGATTGCTATTTTTTTACTAATAAACACTAATGTGATGTGTTTGTTTTAGTTGGGTTTGGTTTTTTAAAAGCAAAAAAATGTCATCTGTAAAACTTCTTTTATGAAGTTGAAGAAAAGTCCTGAAATAGAGATCAAAAATTTTGTTCTGAGAAGGGTCTGGCAGGAGTGCTATCCAGAAACAAAGCAGTTGGTTTGAGTCTGAAGCAAAATTTGTGCAAAATTAAAACAATAACTCACCAGACTTAAAATGAAATCATATGTCGTAAGCAGAGTAGTGAAATACAGATCACATTCTGTTGTTTGTCTCTTCAGGCTTCTTCTTATATTTGTCAATTATTGTTTCTCCCATGGTGTTTCTTTTTAACATACAATGAGGTTATACACTGTTGATGACCGGGCAACATTAGAGACGAATTATAAAATAGTAGATGTGAATCAGTAGGCAAATGCCCTGGGAAGAAGTTTTATTTTAACATATTCAGCTGCAATGTCATGAATCTAACTGCAATAGGCAGCCTCAAATTTAATACGTAATTTTAATATCTGGCATCAGATATTTTTGTTTTCCTCATGTTTTTAAAGTGCATGTAGACAGAAACATTTTGTTGCATATGCTGTTTCATACCTCACCTGTGGTTCTGCACAGCCCCGTGACACAGAAAATGCTAGGCTCACTACAGCAGCCAGCCACCATCTGAAATGAAATCTGGAATATAATGGATCTGTCTTTGCCTAGTATTCACATTTAAAAGTCATTTAGTCCCTTTGGTTTCACTGCATTTTAAAAAGAAGAAAAGAACCTCAATCTCACAACAGAGGAATACTTAAAACATTCTCTAAAAGTAACCCGTGTGTAGTCAGTTCTTGGGTAAGGGGGAAGCAGCATTCAACAGCACTAGGAGGGTCATCCACGGTTGCCTCACACACTGGCTCTGTAGGCACAGCACCCATACTCCTGCCTGGTGCGGGGCTCCAACTGGACAGTCTCCAGACAACTGAGTGGAGAAGTTCCAAATGTTGAATGGGAGGGGTCTAGCCCTCAATGCTCACTTTCCCCAGAAGAGGTAGCATTTTCCAAGTAGAAGAGGAAGACAGTATAGTAAATTTAATTTCAAACAAGGCTAGCTTAAATATGTCAAAACCCATTAAAAACAGTATGCTAGTTGGAATTTTGATAAGGTCCCCTACAACTCTATTTGAATATGGTCTCAAAATATCTATCCAGGTTGGTGTATATACCTAGGTGCATTATGAGTAGTTTGCTGTAAGTACTATTGAAAATGCTTTTATTAGGATAATTGATTGATCATACCAAATGAATTAGCTCAGGTTTAGAGAAAACTGAATTTATGGAAAATGCTGCAGTGTGAATTTTAATGACAGGTGTATAAACTTTCATTTATCCAAAAACACTCTATGAAATAATGAAAAACATATACAATTTTAGTAACTCAGTACTCAACCCTAAGCAATATATTGCACATTTGATGTAAGAATTTACCCTTTTATCCTATGTCCAGTACCGACATGTGAATGGCCTATGTTTAAAGACAAAAAGGACTCAAGGACACCAACCTACTGAATAAAATACTAGTCTTTTGAAGGAACTAGTGCTGTCTCCTAAAGAAAGAATGCCCTCTACTGCTTGGTTAGAGAGCTGCTCCATAGCAAAGGAACTTAAAACTGTGTTTCATATGGACTGAAAACTTTGAAAAATACATATAACAAAAACTATTAATATTATTGCTGTTGTTGTTGCTGTTGTTAACAGCAGCAATAATAATAAATTATATCTCTGAAATATTAGGAGATGTGATATGCTTATATAAAATCAAATGTTCTTTAAAAGCATTTCTTCTACTGTTGATTTTTGTTACATACCTGCACAGCATAGCCCAAACATCTTACCCTAAACAAATATAAAATCATGTGGAATATTTTCTCCATAATACTCAAATGCATAAATTTTAAAATAGCCAATGTCTTTACTTTCAGTAATTGTTTTGGCATGCATTTTCCTTAAACTTTATATATTTGCTGCCTGTCCTGAAACTTAATACACCCCACCTCTTAATGTATACAGTCTCCTTCAAAGACACATGTATATTGTTTGTCCACAGTGGTTTGCCTTAACCAACCAGATGAAATTATTACATCTCTAAAACATTCACAGCATGCAATTTTGCAGCATGCTACCACACAGGAATGCTCTAAAGCATCATCAAGAAACAGCAGAGACATGCATGCTGATTTGTTTTACATCTGCAGAGGAGAGGCTGATGAAAGCTATTCTAGAAACTTACCTCAGATCTGATTCTGTTTCATATCAAATTTATTCCTAAGGAAACCCTATATTTTCTTAAAGCAATAGAAAATTTTCTGAAGTGGGCTTTAAACAGTCACTAACTAGGACCTCCAGAAGTGTATATTCATCTTTTTCCTGCCATTTTCCCACTTATTTATTTGGCTGTCCGAGTAAAGAGAAAGTCTATGGATGTTCACAGTAGGCTCATTTTTGTTTCTCTAGTAAGAGTTCTTTTGACTGTATGACACCTAAAAATACAAATTCAGAGACAGTTTCGTTCACGGCTGTTTAAAAGCATACAAATGATGAATTTCTGGAATACACGATCCTTTCTGTTTTATTCTTGACAGTACTTAACATTGCCCATTCTCATCACATGAGCTCTTAGGCACTGTGGGAATTCAAAAAGTTAATGCTAACAAACCAAGGGATTGTACCCCCAGCAAACACATCTGAAACTATAGCTTTGTCTCACCTGGCCTTGGAGGTGGAAAAACAAATTCATGAGCTTGAAATTTTTTTTTCTGCCAGATATGAATTTGAATTTTACTTCTTTCCCAATGTCACACTTGCAGTATCTGGAAAAACACATGGTCTGGAGGGAAGATAATATTTTCTCATATGGAAAAGCATAGAGGTTTAAGACCAGACTATTAAGTCAGGTAGTTCTACATTAACTGAGAGAAACTTAAAACATACACTGTAAGACAAAACATGAGAAAAAGAATTTCACATCAGATATGACATGGGCAAGTATTCTCCAAATACTTTCAGGTCTTAAACAATGAGGCCACAATTTCTAGGAAAAGAACTTACATGTTTCAACTATTCAAAAATAAAACAGAAACTATTTTTTACTTCAAGAAAGAATGACAGGCATGTATAATCTCATACACAGAACTTCATTCAGTTTCATTTCAAAAAAAGTTTCATTTCAGAAAAGTCCACAGTTTTGTGCCAAACACACCAAGAACATCAAGAAAGAACAACTAATTTAGAGAGATCACAGGAATTCCCCAGCCTCCCTATTAGAAAATGACTTTATTTTGAGAAGGAAAGAATTGCTAACTACACAAAACTTGCATCAGTGTCTTGACCAAAGTTGTTATAGTGTATATAAAAGGACCAACTCTTGATTCCAGACTAATTCAACATTATACTTAATTTTCAACAAGCAATGGCAGATGTAGCTACCATCATGGCTACTCATGGATGCTCATACATATTTTCTGTAATTATTTTTATATTCTAGCCATGAACTGACCTGACAGTTTCAATGACACGCTTCTCCAAGTCTGCATAACAGTAACAACCACAGTAAGAATGACTACAGCAAGTGTGTACAAAAGTTATTTATTGTTCTTCAGCTTTTCCCATTACACCCACATAACTTGGATGAATAGATGTTTGAGATAGCTTTCTTAGAAATAATAGTGTATATGCCAAAATTTGCTAATTTTCAGATCAACAAACACTCTCAAAATTTTACAAATTGAAGAATTTTTACCTTTCTGTGAGGATAAACTGTCCAATTTTCAGCAGTTATAAACAAAAATCTCATTAATATACTGTCCAAGATAAAATGCAGCCTCTCCCAAGTAGAAAACAGTATCAAACACCTTCTGCTTTCTAAGAATATATACAAGCCCGGTATGCATTTCCCCACAAATACTATCCATTGCATGCAAATATATAAGTATGTGTATATATACATACCTATGTATTTATGTATAGATGGATGGATGATTTTTCCATATTAAGAATCAAGGATTTAGCAATATGCTGATGTAGCACTGAAATGTAAAACAAGATTGCAATGACAACAGTGCTATTTTTCATTGCTGCCAGGACTAAACCGAAAGGAAAAATAATTGCTATCCAACCTCTGTTTCCTCTGCTGGATGTATCAAGAATATCAGCTGTTCCAGAAAGGACTGTAACTCAAAAGAGTCAGGCATGTTTAAGAAGCAAGATTCTTCTGTCTTCATACAAAATAATGGATCATTGAAAGCATTTTCTCTTCAATTAGAAAAAATATTTTTGTTTCAGAATATTTTTTTCTTTTGTTTTTAATTTAATGTTTCTTTTTAAGCACATCCTCCATGACAAATGAATTGCTGCATTTCCACAAAAACCATATCAGCAGTAATGATAAGCTAGTTTCTCTTAAAGCTGTCCTTAACCAAATATCAAAAAGTAATGAGTGATTTAGAGTAATGGAATTTAACCTAATATGATCCATGAAAGTTAAAGACCCCTAACATAAAAAGAGAGAAATTATTTTTCTGAAATCATTCATATATGAAAGGTTGTTTATTGAATTCTTTACTAGCAGAACTACAATTAAAAAAAAATAGGACAAGACTGGCAGTAAAATTAATCAGCAGCATTATTGAAGTCACATAAAAAGATATTGCATGCTTGTACATTTTGCTATCCTGGCTTAGAGAATGGGACGTAACAAACATCTTCAAATATCTGAAGGCCATAAACTCCAAAATTCAAATAATTACTTAGTATTACAGAGAGAGAATAATTTAAAATAGTTTGATAATTGTAGACAAAGTGGGAAAAGCTTCTTGACCATGAAATTTGTACAAAACTGAAACAGCTTTCTTAACAGGGAGATCTGTTGCTCAAGTAATTTGAGTTAGAATGCAGAGCACACATGAAAATGCCCTATAGGGAATGCTCTGTACTGCTTTGGCAATAAACCTAGCATGTCTTTCAACTATAATTTGTATGATTTCTTGGGTTTGGATATAAAACACATGGGAACACAAGTCAAGAGTTCATGTAACTATTGTTTTTGATTGAGCTGAGTACCATATGGTGCAATACAGGCAAGCTGATGAACTGATGTAAAGTTAATGTCAAGTTATGGAGACACATGTGTTCCTGTCAATATTTTGACCAAAACCCGCCACCTCAACATATAGAATAATTAGATATCAAATAAATTTAGATAAAATACACTGGCAGCATCAAAGGTTCTTCAAAACCTTCTTCACATTTTAATCATACCAAAACCTTCTTCGTGTTTCCATCACTGTCAGAACTAGCCTTCAAACTATGTGTAAGGAGCTCTGTGGAGGCATAGAAAAAGTCAAGTGAGGCTTCATACCCAGAGGTTGCATCCATGTTCTTTGCATTAAAATACTGACTGTGCTGTGTTTTTAACCAAAATAAGCCTTCTAGTTCTCCCTGGCATCTCCACGGCATCTCTACAGACTCAGCTATGACACTACCACTTGTGGACTACTTCTTATTTCAGTATGTCTTCTAAAATAAGAAGAGGAAGTCAGACCTCTCTAGTTCTGCATTTCTTAGCTCTCCTTTTGCCTTTATTAATAAAAACAGGACACACAGCTATAATAACCTGGCAACAACTGAATGACCTGAATAAGTGACTTAAGGCAGGCCAAAGTGTCTTTCCTTTTTGATCCTCTCTTCCTCATCAGTTGTGAAAAAATCAAAGTCATGTGAACAAGACAAACTTAGGTATATATTCCTGAGTAAATATCATTTAATAAAGTATTAAACAGAGCCAAAGAGATGCATGCAGAATTTTTCAGTCTTCTACAGCAACAACGCCATACAATGTAGTGTGTAACACGAAAAACCACCCCCCACTATCAACATGCACAAGTTTAATATTTTCTAGTGATCAGCAAAGATCCCATCCTAAAAGAGGGCAATTTTTCCAAACACAAAATTTTATGAAATTTTCAGCTTCTTGTTTCATTTTCATACATCTGAAGTTTTATTCTGAGATAAAGTAACACAATGAGAAGAGTAATTTATTTTTAAAACTAATTAGTTAAATTATTTTTTAAACTGCTCTTGCCAGTAAATAATAAAATCCCTATTATGGATATGTTAGTACTTGGTGCAAAACTCTGTGAAAAGAATTAAGCCCCCAAGCTTTTACAGTTTCATAAAGACATTCTACATATAGGAAATTAAACTGAAATTTATGTCACTTTGATAATGGCATCACTTAAAACCATAACGGTTAATTAACTAATTAACAACTTAATTAACTCAGCACTTAATTTACTTACTTGAGTTCATTTAAATTCCCCAGATGAGATTTAATGAACTTCTAGAATAATTTCTGACTAACCATGTGATGTATGTTTCTCTTACCTAGGAGATATTTCATGAAACTAAATGATTTAAGACAGAGCCCAGGAGCAAGTTTTTACTTTACAGCATGCAACATTCCAAAACTTTGCAGGAGTTTACCCTCATGTAAACCTGCAGTCTGCATGTACACAGGAAGACAAAGCCTAACAGAAAGTTTCTTTTTTGGGGAGTAACCACAGGAACTTTCCAAGAATGATCAGTCTTGCATTCACTTTCAGTTTTAATACTTTTTCAATCAGCACTCATAACTGGGACACTCACTTAGGAGGTTTTTTTTTGAGCCAGGGATTTTACTATGCTATCCCAGTCCAGAAGCATGAGTTTGCACAGTTCCAACAAAATCAACATGCCATACCTCAAGAGAGCGTGTATGAGGCTGTATAAACAACAGAGCTAGGACAACTTTTTTGAAGTTTTTGACCTAAAGCAACATTGTTTTTACAAAACTTTTGTAAGTATCCTTGAGAAAACAGAAGAAAGATTAAAAGGAAGCCTAAAAAAGCAGAAATTCTACTTGATAAAGTAGTACAATTACACCTCTCTCAAACTTTTTCTTAACGCAGGTTTGCGAGCTGCTTGTCCATGATGTGCCAGCTGGGAAGAAGCGCACGCCCCGACCCTTCCCACAAGGCAGCCAGTGCAAAGCTCTGCCGGCAGCTCCTGAAGACACGCGAGGCAGCTGGGCAGTGGCAGTCACACGCCCTTGTTCCCACTTCTCGGTGCAGACGGCTGAAGGCAGAAACCTCGGGTAAACACCCCAGCTGTAGCTCCTTGAAGTCTCGCCGCTTTCTTCCTCATTGCTCCTCGCTTCCCCTGATCCACTCCCGCCGCGCCACCAGCCCCGGCTCCGCTCAGCCGCTGCCGACCATCCTGTCCTCTCGCCCGATCTCGGTCCCTCCGCGCTCCGACCTCGGAGAGCCTCGGGCAGCACCCACAAGAGCCCAAACAGCGCTGGTGCCACCAGGCAGCCTCTGTGGGGCCGGCCGACCCCCTGGAGCGGTGGGGATGCTGCCGGGGCGCGCTGTGCCGCTGCTGCAGCCGGCGACCCCCGCCAGCCCCGCCGGCGGCGCGCACCGCGGGCTCGGCGAGGAGGGAGCGCCGCTCCCAGCAGCTCCCCGCTTCGGGCCACCCTCGGCATCCTGCTTCCCCCAGTCTCAGTCTCTCGCTGAGTCGCCCTGGGCCATTAGAGAAGAAGGGCTGTAACTAATCCCCCCCACGATGGGGCTTGGTGCGAGGGGGATGAATAAAGCTTTTCGTGAACGAAGCTCAGATTTAGCACGGCGGAGGTGTCTATGTTCTCTGTTCCTGAAATCTTCCTTTTTTTTTTTTTT